>CATLJT010000216.1:0-74593 GCA_949987775.1 Aproaerema taeniolella
TATGAAGTGATTTCAAATTAAAGAAACTATAGATGCTGACTCTCCCCATAAAACTGAAGAACTTTCCCCAAGGAAACTATACGAAATTAAAAAAAAAATGTTGCTGCTCATACCATACATAACCATATCAGCTGATCGCACAATTTGTATGGAGAAGCGATATTTTTTAAAATTTCGACTTGTTCCTTAGAAAAACTGGTTCAGTTTCGAGGGCAGACTCACATCCTTAGTTTTTGCTAACTAATTTACATACATACGCTCACGTCTATAATCACTAACGGGGTAGGCAGAGCATCAGTGGTTCTAGCGAACTACACTTGATGCCACATTTGGCACAAACATTTGTCAACTGGTGAAATCTACAAAAGAAAATTAAATTGAATGACAATCCGGCAATTTTGAATCAAGGGCAGTATAAAAGAAGATAAAGACACATTTAATTTACACGTATTATATTAACTTACTTATAATAGGTACACAGGTTGAAAAACTGTGATATGATAATAGAAAATTACATAAGAAGTATCAAAAGACTAGAAGTAATGTGAAAAAGTAGAAAAACTACACAGCATAAATAACCATCTCACCAGTAAGATATATTTTTACTTAATTTATAGATCATAAAATAATAAAGAACAAAAACTCATTTTTCATTTCTCATACTCGGAAAGTAGTGTTATTTTGATCTGATTTTTGAGTGGAAAATGCTGCTTCCCACCATAGGGTGGGAAAAACTCATACAAATTACTTCTCACTTAAGGGCCGGAATGAACTTTAAAAATAGAACTGCTGTCAGCTGTGAAGAGTTTTATGTAAAAAAAAACTAATAAAAAAAAATGTTTGACAGGTTAGGTTAGCCTGAGGATTGACCTCGAAGCTCCGGCGCTTCTAGGTTTGGCAATAACTGCAGTTGAATTCGTGCGTTAGTTTCACGGTCGTCAACAGAAGAATACTTTCGATGTGGCATTGCATAGCTCAGCCTTTCCCAGAACCAGGGGTCGTCACAACGCATGTACGTGGTAAACGAGAGGTATCCCTGCAGCTCAGCGTCCAGATCCTCAGGATGTGAGAGCACGTCATCCAGAATCAACACTATCAACCCACACCGACTGCCATTTTTTGAAATACCTATTGCATACCTCAATTCTAAAGTGCTCCACATCGACTGCACAAAGTTTTTTGACAGAATTATCACAACCCGCTTTGAGAGGTCTATAGATCGCATGATTTGTACTGGAATGGATTCACCCACAAGCCAATCTCTGTGATGAACGCATATTTTGTAATGATACGGTTCAGATTCAAGTTTTGGAAGTAACTCTTGAGTTACATACTCCTCGTCGCCGTGAGCGAAAGATAGGAATGCATCGTATTGTTTGTCGGAGTCGAGTTCTTCTTCTCTGATACAGCAGAGACACCAGCCGTGGGAAAAAAGGTAAATACGTATATGGAGTCTGAATCGCCGTATCAGTAAAGCAACCATCATTAATATAGCCAGTAGTATGCCAGATGGTATCACCAGGTCTTGCATTATACATGCTTTAAAGGGTGTTATGGTGTGCAGGAGCTCTTTATCTGTGCACACCAAGCTCTTAAAGTCCTCGAGCTAAAAAAAAAAAAACATAATTAAAGGTTGCATGTAAAAAGCGGCTTTCCACCTGTAAATATACTTTATTTACTTACTTTTGTTAGGATAAAATAGTATGTTATTAATGCCTTTCATTAAATTTATTTCAAAGAAATTAAATTGCCAGTAAACTTTTAAAGGCCTTCACTCAGAAGATTGAATTTATAGATAGCAAACATTATGAAGTATGTATTAAAAGAACATACTAAAGTCAATCAGATTTCACTCATTCCTATTCATTCCTTTGTTTTTCGACTTCTGTGATGGACGTGTACTAGCTTCCCAGTGCTTTAAATTATAATACCTATATTACTAATTGATTTAAATGTGACTACGTTCATTTTGCTCATACCACAGACAGTGGCGTGCATTCCATACAAGCAGAAAAGCAGTGCCTACCCTAGGATATTCAAGGAAGAAAAAAACAAAAATTAAATATATAATGTACACTAACGATCACAGAATCAAAATTTGTGAAACGAATAAACGTTTTACTAAATCACGTTTTTTACTGAATTTAAAACTTCTTCAAAACAGCGCCATCTAAACTAATTACTAGTTCAACATTAGAACTAGTAAGAAGAGAGAGCCGTGCCGCTCGCCGCCGCCGCTAGATGGCGAAGCTTATAAGCACTCGTTTGAAATGCCTTTTTTGTTGAAAAACGCTGGCTTCTGATTGGCTGTTTCGCCTCCCCCGCGAAAAATTAACTAACTGATTGTATGGCGAAAAAAGCTCTGCCTATAAAGCGATGCTACCAAATTGAGAAGTGTCAATATTCGGTAAAGTTTGGAAGGGCTGTTATAGATTTTTAATTTTGCGGCATTTTTTCTTATTGGATTGTTTTTCTTTTGCAACTAAAAACATGACTACGTACGAAAACTTTTGCAAATTATCGTTTTGTCAGCTTATAATGATTGTTAGACATTTGTTTAGAACAAAATGTGTGCAATAAGTTGTGAAAAGTGTGGTGATGATGTTTGTTTGCCGAAACTGAGTTATTTTTCAAGTTTACCTTTTCAAGAAAAAGTAAACATTATCGCAAAAGGCCGAAGTTGGATTTAACACAAAAAAAGGTACATTTTAATACATTTTAAGACATTTTAATACTAAAATATACGAAATTCATAATTATTTTGTTAACCGCTTACTTTGTTTTCAAACTGTTAGAAAAACGTTTGGACCAGCTAACCTTACCTTAAGTTGTTTTAACTAACATTCTAAAATCTTAATAATCATCATCACTAAAAGTTTACTGCCTACCCTACCTAAAATGTCTATGCACGCCACTGCGGCACAGAATAAATAATAGTACTAACGTACATACTCTAATTCCTATTTTATGAAATCACTGATATTCTACCTAAAAAGGAGTAGGTTAATACTAGCGTGTACCTGATGACTACGTTTATGAAATTCCTTAACTAAGTCGCAGTCGCACACAAAAATGTTCCCACTCAGCCAAATTTTCCTCTCTGGGCTCGCAAATAGAATTGTAGTCTCGTTTCTACTCAATCGCGAAATTTCATTGTTCCGCAGATCAAGAATCTGAAAACAAGGTTCAAAGTTAACTTTTATTTGCTCTGGTCCCTAATTTTGTCTGGGGTTGTACATTTTATTTTATTTAATATTATGAAGTTTGACGTCATCTGAGTGTCGCGACTCGCGGTTTGTTCTCGGGATCGGGCAAGAAAGAGAACATTGTAAATAAGACCCCACCTCCACAACAACCCTTAAATAATAAATTAACAAAAAAAAACGACTTAAAAAAGTTAAAAATAATAACGTAGCTTTTTGTGTGTTACGCACCCACTGATCTGTTTGAAGTCGATTCGAAGGCGGATATACGTATAGCCTATTTAACTTATTTGGCTAGGCACCGACTTCAAACAGATTAGTTACTTTTTTTTTACCTGCCCATATACGTTCCAATGAGGAGCACGGGCCTCACTTCGAAACACGAAGGGGATTTAGGCCATAGTCCACCACACTGGCCCAATGCTGGTTGATGGACCGCTCGTCTTTCGAAAATGAATTTTCTTGGACGGGCGGGTTTCATCACGATGTTTTCCTTCACCGTTGAATAAGTGATAATTGGAAATCCGTACATAAATCAGAAAAGACAAATTTAGAGATACAGGCCTGCACCAGGATTTGAAACCGCAACCTTCCGATTACAAGTCCGGCTCATTACCAACTAGGAGTTGTAAATGATACGTTTTTATTTTTCGCTTTTTGAAGTTGTTTTTTTTTTATAAAAAGTTAATATATTTTGTATTTTTAGTGTAAATAATAACAGGTACATACGAAACAATGTAAGTGCCTATTAAATTCAAGAGTTTACCTCAATTTTCCTGGGATGCCATAATCAGATCCCGAGCTGGATACAATGGTACCACTCTTTTAAACAAAAAAAATTTTGAAGATCTCTTATAAATGGTGGAGAAATCGGTGAACATATACAAAAAAAAAAAAAAAAAAAATATACATATAGTCGAACTTAGCACCTCCTCCTTTTTTGAAGTCGGTTCCATCATATTTTGTCTCTGCACTAGGTAAAGAGTGAAACCATTTTTCACAAAAAAGTTATTTAACTTACTATAACGGTACTGGGCACATAAGCGTCTGCAATCGAATAAATAGCGTTGTTGGAAACATTTAAGATTTCTAGAACTGGACGTTTGTTAGCCTCATATTTAACGTCACTCCAATTGAAGATGAATTTGTCGTGCCATTCTACACCAATCGCATCATTCCATTGTCTAATTATTAGTTTATTATCAAGTATATCTTTTGTACAATTAAGGTTTCTGAGAGGTTCTTCTGTGATTCTCTTTCCAGATAGACAGTTTATGGTGGACAAGTTAATGTTTGAGTATTGTGGATTTTCAATAAGAGTTCTGGCTAACCAGTAATGGTTACAGTCACAGTCTATGTCAATCAGTAATGTGAGATTCTTCCCTTTATATGGTCTGATGCCCTGAAAAACAAAACATTTTGCATCACAAGTTTACGCTAGTTGAGATCCATTTCAGGTCACCGCTGAGCGGCAAAGTAAGTAAGGTACGCCAAAAACTTCATGCACTAGTAATAAATAAAATATTTATAATACAATATACTTATATAGTTAGGAATTGACCCGTAACAGGGTCCACTTCAATCCCGAAATATAGGAATGTTTAAATTTTCTGTTACGTAACTGGCATTATTATTAATTACATAATACTAGTATTTTATTAAATTTCAATAAACAATGGAAAATATATCGTATTTTTTTTACATTCACATATCTTATATGAGTTAAGAAATTTCATTACTTTTACTCTACCCCTAGTTTCAAGTCCTTTATATTGTTCAATTTTTGAACAAAGTAGTGGATTTTTTTTAAATTTACAGTCTATCTTACAAACAACCTAAAGTTTATCTTGCCCACACCCGGGCTCGAACTCACTACCTACAGTTTGAAAACAAGCGCGCTGACGACTCTTTTACTAGGAGTACTAAGTTTTAAATGAATTTAAAAGATGAATAGATTGAAGACATATAAGTATATAAACAAGGATTTATAGTGTATATAGATTTAAATTTATAGCTTTCTTAAGAGTGAACAAAAATGATGATCAGCTACTGCATCTTATTGGTAAATAGCTTCAACTAGCGAGCGCTAGATGGAGACAAGGGTCTGAGAGCTGCTCGGTCGGTACACAAGCAATGGAATTTTTTCTGTCATGCGCATTGATTAGATATTGCAAAATATTTATGTAAATTGTTGTATGAAACAATGGAATAATTGTTTGGTTAGATTATCCAGTGACCCACTAGCGATAAAGTTCTCATAAAAATATGTTATGGTCATGAGTTAGTAACATGATTAAGTTCAGTTATCACAGAGATGAACCTTTGACCCTCAATGACGCATTTAAAACCCAGCCGGGAATTCAGCAAAACAATTCACGGAAAAACCGAGTGTGATAAGCTTATCGGCGACCAATCATAGTATAGCAACATGAATGTTGTGTCGGTATTTGAAGCGATGACGCAATAGGTTTGTGGTGCAGTAGCTTTGACTTGCACTAATTTACTCCATATATAAGAGAAGCTTCTACTAGGATCTCATTTTGGCTTGAGAGTTCGAGAAGAGAAGTACAGAAGATGGAAAATAACCGCTCATTTATTGAGGTCCAATTTTTTGATTTACCTTCTAAAGGTATTGACAACTACGTAGTGGTCCCAGATGTATGGCTTATAGTACGTAGGCCGATAAATCAGAGAGTTTTTGTTAGTTACCCCGATAAAGAAGATCCCGAATTTACCCAAGATCGTATCAAGAGACTAGAGGGATACAATGAGGGGTGGAGGTTCTATAGAGCAGAAATTAAACATGTATCAGGTAAGAATTTAATTGAAGTTTTGCTTTCTAACACCTCAGCAAATAGTAACCAGAAATGTGCTTTTTGTATATACTTATGAAGAAGCAATCGAGTGGATAGGAACGAGAAATATTTTTGGACCTTTGCTAGAAGTACACGGTAAGAGACAGTAACATCATAATTTTGTAACCCAAATCTTAATAAATAATCTAATAGCTAAAATTTTGTTCATAGGTACGCAAGATTCTAGCAAGCAAAACTATCGTTTCAAAATAAAGAAGAGATTGAGATTGAATCGTACCGAAATCTTCAAATGCCATCGATTTGTGATCAGCTGTACTATAAAGGCAGAGAATTTCAAAAATGTAGAAGAAAGTGTTTCGTTGCCTATAAATCCAGTCGATTTGGTATCTAGTTTCGAAGAAATGGCAGTCAGTTCTGATGATAGACCCAAGGGATGTCATTAGTGTCGTGCTGGAATTACAGAGCCTTCTGAACTAACTTTATTTAGCAGTTGTGACAAGTAAATGGTGTTATTTTAAGAAGTTCTGTTAACGTTTAATAATTAAGTTGTAAATAAGAGAAAAATACCAAATAAATGAGTTGTTAGTACCTAACTATAGCATATTGTTTCCTCTTTGAGAATTTATTTGACTTATAAAGAATTATGGTCACGTCATTCCAACCACAACTTATAAGTTTTATTTAGCTCTAACTAATATTGCCTTACATTTCATCATCATTACAAATTATTTAAAATATACCTATATTTGGCATTTATATTGAGCTAAAAAACACTACTCATACTTACAATGACTCGATATGAGTAATGGCGACTCTGTCGTTTCATGTTCTTTATTACCGACAGGAGGTCAATAAAATAGAATAATAAATTTGCGTCTATGAGAAACCATAACCTTAATTATTTCGCGTAAACACAATGAAGAATATAGAGACATTATTGTTCTGTTAAATATATATTGTGGTTTCGTGATATGTTTTGACGGTACGAAACAGGAAAATCTATTTATAAACTACCAACGATAGTTCTAGTTGTTTGGTAAGGGCTTTCCCATGTTTACAACACTTATTTTTATGATTTAACTTGCATTTTATAATAAAGTAGCATTAGTTTGAAAGAACGCATAAAACGTGTTTGAATTTACGCAGTTATCATGCACATAAATTTGTTTACATTGGCAAAAGTCGATAGCCTATATAACCTCCAGCCGTACCCGCTGATGGTAAAGGTGACCGAATATTATGCTATCATTCAAATGCAAGTGTGTGCGTTTCTTTATAAATACACATATTTTATATGCAAGTGAGACAGATTACGCAGTATGGGTGTTCATGTTGTAGGCACATTTTAAAATCATATTTTAATAAACCGTCTAGACGATTGACGTACTGATAGATGTCATTAAGGGTCTGAGCCAAATAGTGTTGTACTGTAGAATTTTATAAATTGTCGTCACAACTCGAAAACTTATTTCTCATGTCCAGATTCCGCTGATTATTAAAAGCTCAAATTGTTGATTTTATTACTGTAAACTAACCACATTCAGGAACATTAAATTAAAACATTTCTACTTGAAGACTATTTGAAAATATTGGCATTTTTTTTCTTGTTTTATCTTTTATTAGTTACAAAGAGGGGAGAGTATATATAAATATATAATTCCGTTCATAACAGAATAGTTAATTCTTAGAGTATTTCTTCAGTTAGTATACGTATCGCTGTAACAGCTATACTTTGGTATAGTTACCACAAGTATACTAGTATTACATAACGACTATTGCCCATCCCTAGTTATCATCCTATATAAAAAAGAGCAATTGCGATCTCATTTCAGTTGTTCAAACGCTCTTGGACCGTCAAGACCACCACTGATTGGAAATAACGCCTAAATCAAATTCAAAGGTAAGTAATGCTGATTTTTTTGCTTTTTTGAATTACTGTTGCATGTTCTTTACTTTGTGTAAATATGAAATGATAAAAAGTCACTAACTGAGCTAATATATTTCAGATGAAATCTCCTAGATCAACAAGACAACAATTTTATGGCATACGCTTTTATAGCCGAAATTTCTCAGGTGTCAAAGAAGTATGCGTGCCATACTCTTGGATAATATCTCGCCGAATGAGGGAAAACTTGATTAAGGTTCGAATTTTATAAAGCAACGGGTGAAGAGAAGTGAAAATTTTAAAGAAGAATGGCCTTAGCATCTTGCCAAAATTATCTCAGAACGCTTTAAGTTCAGATTGCCACCATAGAGATGATCCGGTGTTGCCGTTGTTTGATAGTGAAGGAAATGTCATTGGTCTCTGTAGACACTTTAAAGTTAACTGTTCACCTTTTGGAAATCAAGATGAAATTGTAATTAGAAATATCGATCTTTCAATTGCCTCAAATAAAGAGATGCCTGAAGTAGAAGTGGTGTAGTAGAAGAAAGCAAAGAAGAAGTAGAAGTAGAAGAAAGCGAAGAAGAAGTAGAAGTAGACGAAAGCGGATAAGAAGTAGAAGTAGAAGAAGAAATAAGATCTACTGACTGAGTAACATATTCAATCCATTTATTTTAATATAGATTATATTTTTTTAGCCTTTAAAACTCTTTGATTGTTTGATTGTATCCTTTGAATGCAATAAAAATTATGTTTTGAGATATAAAATTGGCTATGTTTCATTTTATAATTCAGCTTTTTGCCAAATTTCATCCAAATCTGTTCAGCCATTCTGGTGTGATTGAGTAACAAACTCATATTTACATTTAAAGATGTAAAAGTAACTTGCAACTTGCTAAGGAATATCTCGACAGTTCATAAAATAGCTGACTTCACACAATGATGGTGGACATAATGTTACTGGATTATAAATTTAGGGAAGGACGGTAAATATCGTTAAAGTATCGATGTATTATCATTTTAAAATAAAGTTAAAAAACAGTGCTCAATGAGTTTGTTAATTATAAATACTACTTGCAATATTACAAGGTTCTAAACACAAACGTAATATTTGTTTTTAGTTAGTATACGTATTGCTGTGAGGGCTATATTTTGGTATACTTACCATAAGTATATCAGTTTTTTAGTGTTGTAAAATTTGCGATTGAGTAACAATTAGTATCGGTATAAAGTATCGAGCTTTGCCCATCTCTCGAGTTATCATGCGTGACTATAAATTGAATGAAACATTCGCAGGCAACTTCAGACCATTACGTAAATGCCCGACGGCGACACTCCTGTGCTTTTTTGAAACTTACAGAAATTAAAAACTTTGAACTCAAAGTACCTAAGAATATTTTTATATATTTTTTATTTAAAGTATGTGCAAACTTTTATGTTTTTAAAGTTGACTTACATATTTCTTATCTTAATCAGATGCCGGTTTGTTTTTGTTATTGTTAGACTTTTCGAAAGACTTTCGTTATCATGCATAGCAACACAGTAATTATGGTAATGTTAAGACACTAAAAAACTAATTAAACTATTATTTATTTCAAATGGAAGCTCGTAGGATTTCAAAAACAATTTCTGGCAGCGTGGTCATGGTCAGGTATCCAGAGATTGAAGATCCATCAACCACAATGGAACGGGTCAGAAAAAAATAAAATCCTGAGAGCCATTGACCGCTTCGTCTTGGCAAAATTGTGCATGGTACAGGTAAATAATATATCTTGTTTATTTATGTAAATAAATGGTTGTTTGAATTTGTGTTTCTTACCGATGTTTGAATAAATTTGAATTTATTTTGATATTTCAGATAATTACGAGGATGCACAGAGATGGTTAGCTGCGAATACCAATGGTGGTCCTTCTAACCAGGAAAATACTAAAAATGGTAAGTTCTTATGATACAAGTTTGAATTAGAAACTAAGGTTTAAAAATTTCCGGTAATAATAATAATAATAATTTCCAGATTCGCGAATTAATAATATCAAAAACTCCCCTAAAATCGTATATTTAAAAGAAAAGGAAATACAAAGGAGCTCAGAGTTGTCTTTGAGTGGATCCCGGTAGATAAATTGTTAGAACTGAGATCTAAGGGCGCTTCGAAGACAACTACAAACCCTACAACTACGCATGCAGAGAGAGATGAAGATACTGAAGAAGGCTGTGATGACGAAATGGGAGTGACGCCAATATTTGACATCAGGGGTAACGTAGTAGGTTACTACGTTAACGACAGCTCTGATGGTAGCGACACATCTTCTGAGCAGCGACAGTTTCAGCGTGTGCCGAGTCCTGTAGCTATCTCTGCTGACCTGTTCCAAATAAGACCAACTCCAGCACCGGTCAACGAAACAGAAGTCCCAGATTCGTCTCAGAGCTTCAGGGTTTCTCAAGTTCCACAATCTGGCAGACAAATGCCCGGGCTCACAGAAGTCAGTCCTGTTTTGGAGAATGAAATACTGCTTCAGAGACAATTTGAGCAGATAAACGATGTTGGAAATTGCCAATGACTTCCAGTTCCTCATATGGAATATGAAATGTTCGGTGCTACGCCTACGGGTCCATTTCGTCCACAGCCAGTTCGTTATGAAGCACCACCATTTGAAGAAAGGTGTGAATTTGCTTCAGGATGTCCACGACATCAACCACCAGACACGCAGCCTCCCATCTTTCAGCACAATGTTCATCTTCCACCGCAGCAGAGTCAGAATCCGTTTCAAAACTTCAAAACAGCTCATGAATCTGTTCTGGCTCCAGAAATCCAGTACCAGCCAGCCCAGAATTTGGAGGAAGAACATCAAGAGGAAGATCAGGATGATACTGAAATCCAATAGATTTTAAGATATACCCGTGCCATTGACAGATGACGGAGGCAATTTCTCACAATCTGAACAATGTGCTACAGTCTATACTGGAATTGAGAAGTCGACAAATGCATAGATTGTATTCGAAAGTAATCGAACTACTCAATACCAGGCGACAACACTGAATTTGAAATTTTCCTGTAGGACATGTTAAGCTTTATTCAGAATTTTTGACCCTGAATTTTTGGCCTTTTTGACCCTACAAAAAGGGTAGCACAACCGCCTCGCGGCCTGCTTAAGCAGGTCGCGCAGCACGCGAAACCTAGTTATTATTATTATTATATTATTTATATTATTTTTATTATTTTTATTTATATTATATAAAGCTACAATACCACTCACTGACTCACTGGGTGACAGAATTGTTCTCCCAGATGGAGCGGCGGGAGGTGAAAACTTTGTATGAGGGGTGTGGAGAGCGTGGTGCGGGGGGTACGGGAAAACCTCGAGATCCTCGGATCCACCTTCTCATCGGGTGGCGACCCACCTTCCCGGGCGAACCGTTGCAGATGGAGCGGTGGCGCTCGAACTAAGGTCGACCCACACCCTGGTCGAATTCTACCGGTGACGTCATTTTTTCGATTTTCGCAAAAACAAGATGGCCGCCATACAAAATGTTTATTGCTGTATCTCCGGAACCGTTTGACATAAGTGGGGTGTGCTCGAACAAATGTTTTACAGGGGGGTGAGGAGCAGGTGGCTGTCAAATTTTTTATTCAAGATGGCGGATCCAAGATGGCGGCCGGAAATGAAGTTGCTCCGATCCGGACGAAAATCGGTATCTGGGGGGTTTGGGGGACGAAGATTCCGAATATCGGGTCAGTTTTTCGATTCCACCATTTTCCAAGATGGCCGCCATACAAGGAGTGGTGAGGCGAGGCCGCAGGCCGAGCCGAACCACGACGCCACTCCGCGAGGCGAGGCCGTAGGCCGAGGCGAGCTGCGTAAAAGGCGAGGCCAAAGGCCGAGCTCCGCGCAGGGCATAGCCCGGAGCGTCCCCCCCCCAAATCCAAGATGGCCGCCATACAAGTTTAGATTCTAAAGGTGAGGCGAGGTCGAAGACCGAGCCGAACGCGCGAGACGAGGCCGAAGGCCGAGGCGAGCCGCGTATAGGGTGAGGCCGAAGGCCGAACTCCGCGTAGGGCGAAGCCCGGAGCGTCCCCCCCCCCAATCAAAGATAGCCGCCATACAAGTTTAGATTCTAAAGGTGAGGCGAGGTCGAAGACCGAGCCGAACGCGCGAGGCGAGGCCGAAGGCCGAGGCGAGCCGCGTATAGGGTGAGGCCGAAGGCCGAACTCCGCGTAGGGCGAAGCCCGGAGCGTCCCCTCCCCCCCAATTCTAGATGGCGGCAAGTTTAGATTCTAAAGGTGAGGCGAGGTCGAAGACCGAGCCGAACGCGCGAGCCGAGGCCGTTGGCCGAGGCGAGCTGCGTATAGGGCGAGGCCGAAGGCCGAGCTCCGCGTAGGGCGAAGCCCGAAGCGTCACCAAGCATATTACCAGCCGACCGCCATCATACCGACATGGGTGTCGTTTAATAGGTTTTCAGGGGTGCTGATTTCGAAAATGACATCCATTTTGAAATCCAAGATGGCGGACATGGATTTTTTGGAAAATAGCGTCATGGGTGTCCTTTAATAGGTTTTCGGGGGTGCTTATTCCGAAAATGACATCCATTTTGAAATTCAAGATGGCGGACATGCATTTTTTGTAAAAAACCGTCATGGGTGTCGTTTAATACGTTTTCTGGGGTGCTGATTGCGAAAATGACATCTATTTTGAAATCCAAGATGGCGGACATGGATTTTTTGGAAAATACCGTCATGGGTGTCGTTTAATAGGTTTTCGGGGATGCTGATTACGAAACTGACATCCATTTTGAAATCCAAGATGGCGGTCGTGACAAACCAAAATAAGTATGAACGCCTTTTTGTCCCTACAAATAGGGTAGCACAACCGCCTCGCGGCCTGCTTTAGCAGGTCGCGCACCACGCGAAACCTAGTTATTATATTTTATATTATATAAAGCTACAATACCACTGACTCACTGACTGACTGACTGGGTGACAGAATTGTTCTCCCAGATGGAGCGGCGGGAGGTGAAAACTTTGTATGGAGGGTGTGGAGAGGGTGTCGCGGAGGGTACGGGAAAACCTCGAGATCCTCGGATCCACCTTCTCATCAGGTGGCGACCCACCTTCCCGGGCGAACCGTTGCAGATGGAGCGGTGGCGCTCGAACTAAGGTCGACCCACACCCTGGTCAAATTCTACCGGTGACGTCATTTTTTCGATTTTCGCAAAAAAAAGATGGCCGCCATACAAAATGATTATTGCTGTATCTCCGGAACCGTTTGACATAAGTGGGGTGTGCTCGAACAAATGTTTTACAGGGGGTGAGGGGCAGGTGGCTGTCAAATTTTTTTTTCAAGATGGCGGATCCAAGATGGCGGCCGGAAATGAAGTTGCTCCGATCCGGATGAAAATCGGTATCTGGGGGGTTTGGGGGACGAAGATTCCGAATATCGGGTCAGTTTTTCGATTCCACCATTTTCCAAGATGGCCGCCATACAAGGAGTGGTGAGGCGAGGCCGCAGGCCGAGCCGAACCACGACGCCACGCTGCGAGGCGAGGCCGTAGGCCGAGGCGAGCTGCGTAAAAGGCGAGGCCGAAGGCCAAGCTCCGCGCAGGGCGTAGCCCGGAGCGTCTCCCCCCCCCCCAAATCCAAGATGGCCGCCATACAAGTTTAGAATCTAAAGGTGAGGCGAGGTCGAAGACCGAGCCGAACGCGCGAGGCGAGGCCGAAGGCCGAGGCGAGCCGCGTATAGGGTGAGGCCGAAGGCCGAACTCCGCGTAGGGCGAAGCCCGGAGCGTCCCCCCCCCCCAATCAAATATGGCCGCCATACAAGTTTAGATTCTAAAGGTTAGGCGAGGTCGAAGACCGAGCCGAACGCGCGAGGCGAGGCCGAAGGCCGAGGCGGGCCGCGTATAGGGTGAGGCCGAAGGCCGAACTCCGCGTAGGGCGAAGCCCGGAGCGGCCCCCCCCCCAATCAAAGATGGCCGCCATACAAGTTTAGATTCTTAAGGTGAGGCGAGGTTGCAGACCGAGCCGAACGCGCGAGCCGAGGCCGTAGGCCGAGGCGAGCTGCGTATAGGGCGAGGCCGAAGGCCGAGCTCCGCGTAGGGCGAAGCCCGAAGCGTCACCAAGCATATTAACAGCCGACCGCCATCATACCGACATGGGTGTCGTTTAATAGGTTTTCAGGGGTGCTGATTTCGAAAATGACATCCATTTTGAAATCCAAGATGGCGGACATGGACTTTTTGGAAAATACCGTCATGGGTGTCGTTTTATAGGTTTTCGGGGGTGCTGATTAAGAAATTAACATCCATTTTTAAATCCAAGATGGCGGCCGTGAAAAACAAAAAAAAATTAAAAACTTTTTTAAAATTTATAAAAAAAGGCAAAAACCGCCTCGCGACCTGCTTTAGCAGGTCGCGCACCACGCGAAACCTAGTTATTATATTATATAAAGCTACAATACCACTCACTCACTGACTGACTGACTGACTGGGTGACAGAATTGTTCTCCCAGATGGAGCGGCGGGAGGTGAAAACTTTGTATGGGAGGTGTGGAGTGGGTGACGCGGAGGGTACGGGAAAACCTCGAGATCCTCGGATCCACCTTCTCATCGGGTGGCGACCCACCTTCCCGGGCGAACCGTTGCAGATGGAGCGGTGGCGCTCGAACTAAGGTCGACCCACACCCTGGTCGAATTCTACCGGTGACGTCATTTTTTCGATTTTCGCAAAAACAAGATGGCCGCCATACAAAATGTTTATTGCTGTATCTCCGGAACCGTTTGACATAAGTGGGGTGTGCTCGAACAAATGTTTTACAAGGCGGTGAGGAGCAGGTGGCTGTCAAATTTTTTATTCAAGATGGCGGATCCAAGATGGCGGCCGGAAATGAAGTTGCTCCGATCCGGACGAAAATCGGTATCTGGGGGGTTTGGGGGACGAAGATTCCGAATATCGGGTCAGTTTTTCGATTCCACCATTTTCCAAGATGGCCGCCATACAAGGAGTGGTGAGGCGAGGCCGCAGGCCGAGCCGAACCACGACGCCACTCCGCGAGGCGAGGCCGTAGGCCGAGGCGAGCTGCGTAAAAGGCGAGGCCAAAGGCCGAGCTCCGCGCAGAGCGTAGCCCGGAGCGTCCCCCCCCCAAATCCAAGATGGCCGCCATACAAGTTTAGATTCTAAAGGTGAGGCGAGGTCGAAGACCGAGCCGAACGCGCGAGACGAGGCCGAAGGCCGAGGCGAGCCGCGTATAGGGTGAGGCCGAAGGCCGAACTCCGCGTAGGGCGAAGCCCGGAGCGTCCCCCCCCCCAATCAAAGATAGCCGCCATACAAGTTTAGATTCTAAAGGTGAGGCGAGGTCGAAGACCGAGCCGAACGCGCGAGGCGAGGCCGAAGGCCGAGGCGAGCCGCGTATAGGGTGAGGCCGAAGGCCGAACTCCGCGTAGGGCGAAGCCCGGAGCGTCCCCTCCCCCCCAATTCTAGATGGCGGCAAGTTTAGATTCTAAAGGTGAGGCGAGGTCGAAGACCGAGCCGAACGCGCGAGCCGAGGCCGTTGGCCGAGGCGAGCTGCGTATAGGGCGAGGCCGAAGGCCGAGCTCCGCGTAGGGCGAAGCCCGAAGCGTCACCAAGCATATTACCAGCCGACCGCCATCATACCGACATGGGTGTCGTTTAATAGGTTTTCAGGGGTGCTGATTTCGAAAATGACATCCATTTTGAAATCCAAGATGGCGGACATGGATTTTTTGGAAAATACCGTCATGGGTGTCGTTTAATAGGTTTTCGGGGGTGCTTATTCCGAAAATGACATCCATTTTGAAATTCAAGATGGCGGACATGCATTTTTTGTAAAAAACCGTCATGGGTGTCGTTTAATACGTTTTCTGGGGTGCTGATTGCGAAAATGACATCTATTTTGAAATCCAAGATGGCGGACATGGATTTTTTGGAAAATACCGTCATGGGTGTCGTTTAATAGGTTTTCGGGGATGCTGATTACGAAACTGACATCCATTTTGAAATCCAAGATGGCGGTCGTGACAAACCAAAAAAAGTATGAACGCCTTTTTGACCCTACAAATAGGGTAGCACAACCGCCTCGCGGCCTGCTTTAGCAGGTCGCGCACCACGCGAAACCTAGTTATTATATTATATAAAGCTACAATACCACTCACTCACTGACTGACTGACTGGGTGACAGAATTGTTCTCCCAGATGAAGCGGCGGGAGGTTAAAACTTTGTATGGGGGATGTGGAGAAGGTAATGCGGAAGGTACGGGAAAACCTCGAGATCCTCGGATCCACCTTCTCATCAGGTGGCCACCCACCTTCCCGGGCGAACCGTTGCAGATGGAGCGGTGGCGCTCGAACAAAGGTCGACCCACACTCTGGTCGAATTCTACCGGTGACGTCATTTTTTCGATTTTCGCAAAAACAAGATGGCCGCCATACAAAATGTTTATTGCTGTATCTCCGGATCCAATTGACATAAGTGGAGTGTGCTCGAACAAATATTTTACAGGGGGGTGGGGGGCAGCTGGCTGTCAAATTTTTTTTTCAAGATGGCGGATCCAAGATGGCGGCCGGAATTGAAGTTGCTCCGATCCGGACGAAAATCGGTATCTGGGGGGTTTGGGGGACGAAGATTCCGAATATCGGGTCAGTTTTTCGATTCCACCATTTTCCAAGATGGCCGCCATACAAGGAGTGGTGAGGCGAAGCCGCAGGCAGAGCCGAACCACGACGCCACGCCGCGAGGCGAGGCCGTAGGCCAAGGCGAGCTGCGTAAAAGGCGAGGCCGAAGGCCAAACTCCGCGTAGGGCGAAGCCCGGAGCGTCGTCCCCCCCAATCAAAGATGGCCGCCATACAAGTTTAGATTCTAAAAGTTAGGCGAGGTCGAAGACCGAGCCGAACGCGCGAGGCGAGGCCGAAGGCCGAGGCAAGCCGCGTATAGGGTGAGGCCGAAGGCCGAACTCCGCGTAGGGCGAAGCCTGGAGCGGCCTTCCCCAATCAAAGATGGCCGCCATACAAGTTTAGATTCTAAAGGTGAGGCGAGTTCGCAGACCGAGCCGAACGCGCGAGCCGAGGCCGTAGGCCGAGGCGAGCTGCGTATAGGGCGAGGCCGAAGGCCGAGCTCCGCGTAGGGCGAAGCCCGAAGCGTCACCAAGCATATTACCAGCCGACCGCCATCATACCGACATGGGTGTCGTTTAATAGGTTTTCAGGGGTGCTGATTTCGAAAATGACATCCAGTTTGAAATTCAAAATGGCGGACATGGATTTTTTGGAAAATACCGTCATGGGTGTCCTTTAATAGGTTTTCGGGGTTGCTGATTCCGAAAATGACACACGTTTTGAAATCCAAGATGGCGGACATAAATTTTTTGCTAAATATCGTCATGGGTGTCGTTTTTTGGGTATTCAGGGGTGCTGTTTAAGAAAATAACATCCATTTTTAAGTCCAAGATGGCGGCCGTGAAAAACAAAAAGAAATTAAAAACTTATTTTAAATTTATAAAAAAAGGCACAACCGCCTCGCGACCTGCTTTAGCAGGTCGCGCACCACGCGAAACCTAGTTATTATATTATATAAAGCTGCAATACCACTCACTCACTCACTCACTGACTGGGTGACAGAATTGTTCTCCCAGATGGAGCGGCGGGAGGTGAAAACTTTGTATGGGGGATGTGGAGAGGGTGACGCGGAAGGTACGGGAAAACCTCGAGATCCTCGGATCCACCTTCTCATCAGGTGGTGACCCACCTTCCCGGGCGAACCGTTGCAGATGGAGCGGTGGCGCTCGAACTAAGGTCGACCCACACCCTGGTCGAATTCTACCGGTGACGTCATTTTTTCGATTTTCGCAAAAACAAGATGGCCGCCATACAAAATGATTAGACTTCGGCCGAAGGGTAAGGGTGAGGCCGAAGGCCTAGCTCCGCGTAGGGCGAAGCCCGAAGCGTCAACAAGCATATTACCAGCCGACCGCCATCATACCCATATGGGTGTCGTTTAATAGGTTTTCAGGGGTGCTGATTTCGAAAATGACATCCATTTTGAAATCCAAGATGGCGGACATGGATTTTTTGGAAAATACCGTCATGGGTGTCGTTTAATAGGTTTTCCGGGGTGCTGATTCCGAAAATGACATACGTTTTGAAATCCAAGATGGTGAACATAAATTTTTTGCAAAATATCGCCATGGTTGTCGTTTTTTCGGTATTCAGGGGTACTGATTAAGAAATTAACATCCATTTTTAAATCCAAGATGGCGGCCGTGAAAAACCAAAAAAAATTAAAATCTTTTTTAAAATTTATAAAAAAAGGCACAACCGCCTCGCGACCTGCTTTAGCAGGTCGCGCACCACGCGAAACCTAGTTATATTATATAAAGCTACAATACCACTGACTCACTGACTGACTGGGTGACAGAATTGTTCTCCCAGATGGAGCAGCGGGAGGTGAAAACTTTGTATGGAGGGTGTGGAGAAGGTATCGCGGAGGGTACGGGAAAACCTCGAGATCCTCGGATCCACCTTCTCATCAGGTGGCGACCCACCTTCCCGGGCGAACCGTTGCAGATGGAGCGGTGGCGCTCGAACTAAGGTCAACCCACACCCTGGTCGAATTCTACCGGTGACGTCATTTTTTCGATTTTCGCAAAAACAAGATGGCCGCCATACAAAATGTTTATTGCTGTATCTCCGGAACCGTTTGACATAAGTGGGGTGTGCTCGAACAAATGTTTTACAGGGGGGTGAGGGGCAGCTGGCGGTCAATTTTTTTTTTCAAGATGGCGGATCCAAGATGGCGGCCGGAAATGAAATTGCTCCGATCCGGACGAAAATCGGTATCTGGGGGGTTTGGGGGACGAACATTCCGAATACGCCACTCCGCGAGGCGAGGCCGTAGGCCGAGGCGAGCTGATTGCGAAAATGACATAAAATATCGCCATGGTTGTCGTTTTTTCGGTATTCAGGGGTACTGATTAAGAAATTAACATCCATTTTTAAATCCAAGATGGCGGCCGTGAAAAACCAAAAAAAATTAAAATCTTTTTTAAAATTTATAAAAAAAGGCACAACCGCCTCGCGACCTGCTTTAGCAGGTCGCGCACCACGCGAAACCTAGTTATATTATATAAAGCTACAATACCACTGACTCACTGACTGACTGGGTGACAGAATTGTTCTCCCAGATGGAGCAGCGGGAGGTGAAAACTTTGTATGGAGGGTGTGGAGAAGGTATCGCGGAGGGTACGGGAAAACCTCGAGATCCTCGGATCCACCTTCTCATCAGGTGGCGACCCACCTTCCCGGGCGAACCGTTGCAGATGGAGCGGTGGCGCTCGAACTAAGGTCAACCCACACCCTGGTCGAATTCTACCGGTGACGTCATTTTTTCGATTTTCGCAAAAACAAGATGGCCGCCATACAAAATGTTTATTGCTGTATCTCCGGAACCGTTTGACATAAGTGGGGTGTGCTCGAACAAATGTTTTACAGGGGGGTGAGGGGCAGCTGGCGGTCAATTTTTTTTTTCAAGATGGCGGATCCAAGATGGCGGCCGGAAATGAAATTGCTCCGATCCGGACGAAAATCGGTATCTGGGGGGTTTGGGGGACGAACATTCCGAATACGCCACTCCGCGAGGCGAGGCCGTAGGCCGAGGCGAGCTGCGTAAAAGGCGAGGCCGAAGGCCGAGCTCCGCGCAGGGCATAGCCCGGAGCGTCCCCCCCCCAAATCCAAGATGGCCGCCATACAAGTTTAGATTCTAAAGGTGAGGCGAGGTCGAAGACCAAGCCGAACGCGCGAGACGAGGCCGAAGGCCGAGGCGAGCCGCGTATAGGGTGAGGCCGAAGGCCGAACTCCGCGTAGGGCGAAGCCCGGAGCGTCCCCCCCCCAATTCTAGATGGCGGTAAGTTTAGATTCTAAAGGTGAGGCGAGGTCGAAGACCGAGCCGAACGCGCGAGGCGAGGCCGAAGGCCGAGGCGAGCCGCGTATAGGGTGAGGCCGAAGGCCGAACTCCGCGTAGGGCGAAGCCCGGAGCGTCCCCCCCCAATCAAAGATGGCCGCCATACAAGTTTAGATTCTAAAGGTAGGGTGAGGCCGAAGGCCGAACTCCGCGTAGGGCGAAGCCCGGAGCGTCCCCCCCCCCAATCAAAGATGGCCGCCATACAAGTTTAGATTTTTAAGGTGAGGCGAGGTCGCAGACCGAGCCGAACGCGCGAGCCGAGGCCGTAGGCCGAGGCGAGCTGCGTATAGGGCGAGGCCGAAGGCCGAGCTCCGCGTAGGGCGAAGCCCGAAGCGTCATCAAGCATATTACCAGCCGACCGCCATCATACCGACATGGGTGTCGTTTAATAGGTTTTCAGGGGTGCTGATTTCGAAAATGATATCCATTTTGAAATCCAAGATGGCGGACATGCATTTTTCTCAAAAACCGTCATGGGTGTCGTTTAATTTGTTTTCTGGGGTGCTAATTGCGAAAATGACATATAATATTAAATCTAAGATGGCGGATATGCAGTTTAAAAAAAATCTGTCATGGGTGTCGTTTAATAGGTTTTTAGGGATGCTGATTACGAAACTGACATCCATTTTGAAATCCAAGATGGCGGCCGTGAAAAAGAAAAAAAAATTAAAAACTTTTTTAAAATTTATAAAAAAAAGGCACAACCGCCTCGCGACCTGCTTTAGCAGGTCGCGCACCACGCCAAACCTAGTTATTATATTATACTATATAAAGCTACATTACCACTCACTCACTGACTGACTGACTGACTGATTGACATAATTGTTCTCCCAGAAGGAGTGTCGGGAGGTGAAAATCATGTATGAGAAGTGTGGTCAAAATTTTCCGTCGAGTATGAGAAAACCTCGACATCTTCGGATTATTCTCCTCATCAGGTCGCAACCCACCTTCCCGGGCGAACCGTTGGAGTTGAACCAGTGGTTTTTGAACAAAGGTCGACCGGCACCCTGGTCAAAGTCTAACGGTAACAATTTTTTTTCGAATTTCAAAAAAACAAGATGGCCGCCATACAAAATTGATATTTTGGTATATCCTCCGATTTGGACCAAATTCGGTATCCAGGGGTTTTTGGGGTCGCTGAATCCGAATATCTGAAAAGATTTTCAATTTCACCATTTTCCAAGATGGCCGCCATACAAGGAGTGGTAAGGCGAGGCCGAAGGCCGAGCCGAACCACGACGCGCCGCGAGGCGAGGCCGCAGGCCGAGGCGAGCTGCGTATAAGGCGAGGCCGAAGGCCGAGCTCTGCGTAGGGCGAAGCCCGGAGCGTCCCCCCCCCCCCAATCCAAGATGGCCGCCATACAAGTTTAGATTCTAAAGGTGAGGCGAGGTTGTAGACCGAGCCGAGCTGCGTATAGGGCGAGGCCGAAGGCCGAGCTCCGCGTAGGGCGAAGCCCGAAGCGTCACCAAGCATCTTACCGGCCGACCGCAATCCGAAAATATCATATCCGCCATCTTGGATTTTAGTTGGGGAAATCGTGACGCGAAGGGCGAAGCCCGGAGCGTCTCGATTCTCCCCACCAAAAATCCAAGATGGCGGATAGGAAATTTTCGGGCATACCGACATGGGTGTCGTTTAATAGGTTTTCGGGGGTGCTGATTCCGAAAATGATATCCATTTTTAAAATCCAAGATGGCGGACATGCATTTTTCTCAAAAACTGTCATGGATGTCGTTTAATACGTTTTCTGGGGTGCTGATTGCGAAAATGACATCTAATTTTAAATCCAAGATGGCGGACATGCAGTTTTAAAAAAAACTGTCACGGGTGTCGTTTAGTAATAGGTTTTCGGGGATGCTGATTACGAAACTGACATCCATTTTGAAATCCAAGATGGCGGTCGTGACAAACCAAAAAATGTATGAACGCCTTTTTGACCCTACAAATAGGGTAACACAACCGCCTCGCGGCCTGCTTTAGCAGGTCGCGCACTACGCGAAACCTAGTTATATTATATAAAGCTACAATACCATTCACTGACTCACTGGGTGACAGAATTGTTCTACCAGATGGAGCGGCGGGAGGTGAAAACTTTGTATGGGAGATGTGGAGTGGGTGACGCGGAGGGTACGGGAAAACCTCGAGATCCTCGGATCCACCTTCTCATCAGGTGGCGACCCACCTTCCCGGGCGAACCGTTGCAGATGGAGCGGTGGCGCTCGAACTAAGGTCGACCCACACCCTGGTCGAATTCTACCGGTGACGTCATTTTTTCGATTTTCGCAAAAACAAGATGGCCGCCATACAAAATGATTAGACTTCGGCCGAAGGGTAAGGGTGAGGCCGAAGGCCGAGCTCCGCGTAGGGCGAAGCCCGAAGCGTCAACAAGCATATTACCAGCCGACCGCCATCATACCCATATGGGTGTCGTTTAATAGGTTTTCAGGGGTGCTGATTTCGAAAATGACATCCATTTTGAAATCCAAGATGGCGGACATGGATTTTTTGGAAAATACCGTCATGGGTGTCGTTTAATAGGTTTTCCGGGGTGCTGATTCCGAAAATGACATACGTTTTGAAATCCAAGATGGTGAACATAAATTTTTTGCAAAATATCGCCATGGTTGTCGTTTTTTCGGTATTCAGGGGTACTGATTAATAAATTAACATCCATTTTTAAATCCAAGATGGCGGCCGTGAAAAACCAAAAAAAATTAAAATCTTTTTTAAAATTTATAAAAAAAGGCACAACCGCCTCGCGACCTGCTTTAGCAGGTCGCGCACCACGCGAAACCTAGTTATACTATATAAAGCTGCAATACCACTCACTCACTCACTCACTGACTGGGTGACAGAATTGTTCTCCCAGATGGAGCGGCGGGAGGTGAAAACTTTGTATGGGGGATGTGGAGAGGGTGACGCGGAAGGTACGGGAAAACCTCGAGATCCTCGGATCCGTTTGACATAAGTGGAGTGTGCTCGAACAAATGTTTTACAGGGGGGTGGGGGGCAGCTGGCTGTCAAAATTTTTTTTCAAGATGGCGGATCCAAGATGGCGGCCGGAAATGAAGTTGCTCCGATCCGGACGAAAATCGGTATCTGGGGGGTTTGGGGGTCGAAGATTCCGAATATCGGGTCAGTTTTTCGATTCCACCATTTTCCAAGATGGCCGCCATACAAGGAGTGGTGAGGCGAGGCCGCAGGCCGAGCCGAACCACGACGCCACTCCGCGAGGCGAGGCCGTAGGCCGAGGCGAGCTGCGTAAAAGGCGAGGCCGAAGGCCGAGCTTCGCGCAGGGCGTAGCCCGGAGCGTCCCCCCCCCAAATCCAAGATGGCCGCCATACAAGTTTAGTTTCTAAAGGTGAGGCGAGGTCGAAGACCGAGCCGAACGCGCGAGACGAGGCCGAAGGCCGAGGCGAGCCGCGTATAGGGTGAGGCCGAAGGCCGAACTCCGCGTAGGGCGAAGCCCGGAGCGTCCCCCCCCAATCAAAGATGGCCGCCATACAAATTTAGATTCTAAAGGTGAGACGAGGTCGAAGACCGAGCCGAACGCGCGAGGCGAGGCCGAAGGCCGAGGCGAGCCGCGTATAGGGTGAGGCCGAAGGCCGAACTCCGCGTAGGGCGAAGCCCGGAGCGTCCCCCCCCAATCAAAGATGGCCGCCATACAAGTTTAGATTCTAAAGGTGAGGCGAGGTCGAAGACCGAGCCGAACGCGCGAGGGGAGGCCGAAGGCCGAAGGCCGAACTCCGCGTAGGGCGAAGCCCGGAGCGTCCCCCCCCCAATCAAAGATGGCCGCCATATAGGGTGAGAAAATGCGTATAGGGTGAGAAAATGCGAAGCTCGGAGCGTCCCCCCCCCCAATTCTAGATGGCGGCAAGTTTAGATTCTAAAGGTGAGGCGAGGTCGAAGACCGAGCCGAACGCGCGAGGCGAGGCCGAAGGCCGAGGCGAGCCGCGTATAGGGTGAGGCCGAAGGCCGAACTCCGCGTAGGGCGAAGCCCGGAGCGTCCCCCCCCAATCAAAGAGGGGTGTGGTCAGAATTTTTCGGTGAGTATGGGAAAACCTCGACATCTTCGGATTCTCCTCCTCATCAGATCGATTTTAAAATCCAAGATGGTGGCCGTGACAAACCAAAAAAAGTATGAACGCCTTTTTGACCCTACATGTAGGGTACCATAACCTTCTCGCGGCCTGCTTTAGCAGGTCGCGCACCACTCGAAACCTAGTTATTATTATTATTATATTATATAAAGCTACAATACCACTCACTCACTCACTGGGTGACAGAATTGTCAGTTTTTCGATTCCACCATTTTCCAAGATGGCTGCCATATAAGGAGTGGTGAGGCGAGGCCGCAGGCCGAGCCGAACCACGACGCCACGCCGCGAGGCGAGGCCGTAGGCCGAGGCAAGCTGCGTAGAAGGCGAGGTCGAAGGCCGAGCTCCGCGTAGGGCGTAGCCCGGAGCGTCCCCCCCAAAATCCAAGATGGCCGCCATACAAGTTTAGATTCTAAAGGTGAGGCGAGGCCGAAGGCCGAGCTCCGCGCAGGGCGTAGCCCGGAGCGTCCCCCCCCCAAATCCAAGATGGCCGCCATACAAGTTTAGATTCTAAAGCTGAGGCGAGGTCGAAGACCGAGCCGAACGCGCGAGACGAGGCCGAAGGCCGAGGCGAGCCGCGTATAGGGTGAGGCCGAAGGTCGAACTCCGCGTAGGGCGAAGCCCGGAGCGTCCCCCCCCCCAATTAAAGATGGCCGCCATACAAGTTTAGATTCTAAAAGTGAGGCGAGGTCGAAGACCGAGCCGAACGCGCGAGGCGAGGCCGAAGGCCGAGGCGAGCCGCGTATAGGGTGAGGCCGAAGGCCGAACTCCGCGTAGGGCGAAGCCCGGAGCGGCCCCCCCCCAATCAAAGATGGCCGCCATACAAGTTTAGATTCTAAAGGTGAGGCGAGGTCGAAGACCGAGCCGAACGCGCGAGGCAAGCCACGTACAGGGTGAGGCCCAATCAAAGATGGCTGCCATACAAGTTTAGATTTTTAAGGTGAGGCGAGGTCGCAGACCGAGCCGAACGCGCGAGCCGAGGCCGTAGGCCGAGGCGAGCTGCGTATAGGGCGAGGCCGAAGGCCGAGCTCCGCGTAGGGCGAAGCCCGAAGCGTCACCAAGCATATTACCAGCCGACCGCCATCATACCGACATGGGTGTCGTTTAATAGGTTTTCAGGGTTGCTAATTTCGAAAATGACATCCATTTTGAAATCCAAGATGGCGGACATGGATTTTTTGGAAAATACCGTGATGGGTGTCGTTTTATGTGTTTTCGGGGGTGCTGATTCCGAAAATGACATACGTTTTGAAATCCAAGATGGCGGACATAAATTTTTTCCAAAATATCGTCATGGGTGTAGTTTTTTGGGTATTCAGGGGTTCTGCTTAAGAAAATAACATCCATTTTTAAATACAAGATGGCGGCCGTGAAAAACAAAAAAAATTACCAACTTTTTTAAAAATTTATAAAGAAAGGCACAACCGCCTCGCGACCTGCTTTAGCAGGTCGCGCACCACGCGAAACCTAGTTATTATTATACTATATAAAGCTACATTACCACTCACTCACTGACTGACTGACTGACTGATTGACATAATTGTTCTCCCAGAAGGAGTGTCGGGAGGTGAAAATCATGTATGAGAAGTGTGGTCAAAATTTTCCGTCGAGTATGAGAAAACCTCGACATCTTCGGATTATTCTCCTCATCAGGTCGCAACCCACCTTCCCGGGCGAACCGTTGGAGTTGAACCAGTGGTTTTTGAACAAAGGTCGACCGGCACCCTGGTCAAAGTCTAACGGTAACAATTTTTTTTCGAATTTCAAAAAAACAAGATGGCCGCCATACAAAATTGATATTTTGGTATATCCTCCGATTTGGACCAAATTCGGTATCCAGGGGTTTTTGGGGTCGCTGAATCCGAATATCTGAAAAGATTTTCAATTTCACCATTTTCCAAGATGGCCGCCATACAAGGAGTGGTAAGGCGAGGCCGAAGGCCGAGCCGAACCACGACGCGCCGCGAGGCGAGGCCGCAGGCCGAGGCGAGCTGCGTATAAGGCGAGGCCGAAGGCCGAGCTCTGCGTAGGGCGAAGCCCGGAGCGTCCCCCCCCCCCAATCCAAGATGGCCGCCATACAAGTTTAGATTCTAAAGGTGAGGCGAGGTTGTAGACCGAGCCGAGCTGCGTATAGGGCAAGGCCGAAGGCCGAGCTCCGCGTAGGGCGAAGCCCGAAGCGTCACCAAGCATCTTACCGGCCGACCGCAATCCGAAAATATCATATCCGCCATCTTGGATTTTAGTTGGGGAAATCGTGACGCGAAGGGCGAAGCCCGGAGCGTCTCGATTCTCCCCACCAAAAATCCAAGATGGCGGATAGGAAATTTTCGGGCATACCGACATGGGTGTCGTTTAATAGGTTTTCGGGGGTGCTGATTCCGAAAATGATATCCATTTTTAAAATCCAAGATGGCGGACATGCATTTTTCTCAAAAACTGTCATGGATGTCGTTTAATACGTTTTCTGGGGTGCTGATTGCGAAAATGACATCTAATTTTAAATCCAAGATGGCGGACATGCAGTTTTAAAAAAAACTGTCACGGGTGTCGTTTAGTAATAGGTTTTCGGGGATGCTGATTACGAAACTGACATCCATTTTGAAATCCAAGATGGCGGTCGTGACAAACCAAAAAATGTATGAACGCCTTTTTGACCCTACAAATAGGGTAACACAACCGCCTCGCGGCCTGCTTTAGCAGGTCGCGCACTACGCGAAACCTAGTTATTATATTATATAAAGCTGCAATACCACTGACTCACTGACTGACTGACTGGGTGACAGAATTGTTCTCCCAGATGGAGCGGAGGGAGGTAAAAACTTTGTATGGGGGGTGTGGAGAGGGTGGCGCGGAGGGTACGGGAAAACCTCGAGATCCTCGGATCCACCTTCTCATCAGGTGGCGACCCACCTTCCCGGGCGAACCGTTGCAGATGGAGCGGTGGCGCTCGAACAAAGGTCGACCCACACCATAGTCAAATTCTACCGGTGACGTCATTTTTTCGATTTTCGCAAAAACAAGATGGCCGCCATACAAAATGATTATTGCTGTATCTCCGGAACCGTTTGACATTAGTGGGGTGTGCTCGAACAAATGTTTTACAGGGGGGTGAGGGGCAGGTGGCTGTCAAAATTTTTTTTCAAGATGGCGGATCCAAGATGGCGGCCGGAAATGAAGTTGCTCCGATCCGGACGAAAATCGGTATCTGGGGGGTTTGGGGGACGAAGATTCCAAATATCGGGTCAGTTTTTCGATTTCACTATTTTCCAAGATGGCCGCCATACAAGGAGTGGTTAGGCGAGGCCGCAGGCCGAGACGAACCACGACGCCACGCCGTGAGGCGAGGCCGTAGGCCGAGGCGAGCTGCGTAGAAGGCGAGGCCGAAGGCCGAGCTCCGCGTAGGGCGTAGCCCGGAGCGTCCCTCCCCAAATCCAAGATGGCCGCCATACAAGTTTAGATTTTAAAGGTGAGGCGAGGCCGAAGGCCGAGGCGAGCCGCGTATAGGGTGAGGCCGAAGGCCGAACTCCGCGTAGGGCGAAGCCCGGAGCGTCCCCCCCCCCCAATCAAAGATGGCCGCCATACAAGTTTAGATTTTTAAGGTGAGGCGAGGTCTCAGACCGAGCCGAACGCGCGAGCCGAGGCCGTAGGCCGAGGCGAGCTGCGTATAGGGCGAGGCCGAAGGCCGAGCTCCGCGTAGGGCGAAGCCCGAAGCGTCACCAAGCATATTACCAGCCGACCGCCATCATACCGACATGGGTGTCGTTTAATAGGTTTTCAGGGGTGCTGATTTCGAAAATGACATCCATTTTGAAATCCAAGATGGCGGACATGGATTTTTTGGAAAATACCGTCATGGGTGTCGTTTAATAGGTTTTCGGGGGTGCTGATTCCAAAAATGACATACGTTTTTAAATTCAAGGTGGCGGACATGCATTTTTTGTAAAAAACTCTTATGGGTGTTGTTTAATAGGTTTTCGGGGGTGCTGATTTCGAAAGTTACACCTATTTTTAAATCCAAGATGGCGGCCGTGAAAAACAAAAAGAAATTAAAAACTTTTTTAAATTTATAAAATAAAGCACAACCGCCTCGCGATCCGTCATAGGTGTCGTTTTTTAAGTTTTCGGGGGTACTGATTCTTAAAATAACTTCGATTTTTAAATCCAAGATGGTGGCCGTGAAAAACCAAAAAAAGAAAGAACGCCTTTTTGACCCTACAAATAGGGTAACACAACCGCCTCGCGGCCTGCTTTAGCAGGTCGCGCACCACGCAAAAACTAGTTATTATTATATTATATAAAGCTGCAATACCACTCACTCACTCACTCACTGACTGGGTGACAGAATTGTTCTCCCAGATGGAGCGGCGGGAGGTGAAAACTTTATATGGGAAGTGTGGAGAGAGTGGTGCGGAGGGTACGGGAAAACCTCGAGATCCTCGGATCCACCTTCTCATCAGGTGGCGACCCACCTTCCCGGGCGAACCGTTGCAGATGGAGCGGTGGCGCTCGAACTAAAGTAAACCCACACCCTGGTCGAATTCTACCGGTGACGTCATTTTTTCGATTTTCGCAAAAACAAGATGGCCGCCATACAAAATGATTATTGCTGTATCTCCGGAACTGTTTGACATAAGTGGGGTGTGCTCGAACAAATGTTTTACAGGGGGGTGAGGGGCAGGTGGCTGTCAAATTTTTTTTTCAAGATGGCGGATCCAAGATGGCGGCCGAAAATGAAGTTGCTCCGATCCGGACGAAAATCGGTATCTGGGGGGTTTGGGGGACAAAGATTCCGAATATCGGGTCAGTTTTTCGATTCCACCATTTTCCAAGATGGCCGCCATACAAGGAGTGGTGAGGCGAGGCCGCAGGCCGAGCCGAACCACGACGCCACGCCGCGAGGCGAGGCCGTAGGCCGAGGCGAGCTGCGTAAAAGGCGAGGCCGAAGGCCGAGCTCCGCGCAGGGCGTAGCCCGGAGCGTCCCCCCCCAAATCCAAGATGGCCGCCATACAAGTTTAGATTCTAAAGGTGAGGCGAGGTCGAACACCGAGCCGTACGCGCGAGGCGAGGCCGAAGGCCGAGGCGAGCCGCGTATAGGGTGAGGCCGAAGGCCGAACTCCGCGTAGGGCGAAGCCCGGAGCGTCCCTTCCCCCCAATCAAAGATGGCCGCCATACAAGTTTAGATTTTTAAGGTGAGGCGAGGTCGAAGACCGAGCCGAACGCGCGAGGCGAGGCCGAAGGCCGAGGCGAGCCGCGTATAGGGTGAGGCCGAAGGCCGAACTCCGCGTAGGGCGAAGCCCGGAGCGTCCCCCCCCCCCAATTCTAGATGGCGGCAAGTTTAGATTCTAAAGGTGAGGCGAGGTCGAAGACCGAGCCGAACGCGCGAGGTGAGGCCGAAGGCCGAGGCGAGCCGCGTATAGGGTGAGGCCGAAGGCCGAACTCCGCGTAGGGCGAAGCCCGGAGCGTCCCCCCCCAATCAAAGATGGCCGCCATACAAGTTTAGATTTTTAAGGTGAGGCGAGGTCGCAGACCGAGCCGAACGCGCGAGCCGAGGCCGTAGGCCGAGGCGAGCTGCGTATAGGGCGAGGCCGAAGGCCGAGCTCCGCGTAGGGCGAAGCCCGAAGCGTCACCAAGCATATTACCAGCCGACCGCCATCATACCGACATGGGTGTCGTTTAATAGGTTTTCAGGGGTGCTGATTTCGAAAATGACATCCATTTTGAAATACAAGATGGCGGACATGGATTTTTTGGAAAATACCGTCATGGGTGTCCTTTAATAGGTTTTCGGGGTTGCTGATTCTGAAAATGACATACGTTTTGAAATCCAAGATGGCGGACATAAATTTTTTGCTAAATATCGTCATGGGTGTCGTTTTTTGGGTATTCAGGGGTGCTGTTTAAGAAAATAACATCCATTTTTAAATCCAAGATGGCGGCCGTGAAAAACAAAAAAAAATAAAAACTTTTTTAAAATTTATAAAAAAAGGCACAACCGCCTCGCGACCTGCTTTAGCAGGTCGCGCACCACGCGAAACCTAGTTATTATATTATATAAAGCTACAATACCACTGACTCACTGACTGACTGGGTGACAGAATTGTTCTCCCAGATGGAGCAGCGGGAGGTGAAAACTTTGTATGGAGGGTGTGGAGAAGGTATCGCGGAGGGTACGGGAAAACCTCGAGATCCTCGGATCCACCTTCTCATCAGGTGGCGACCCACCTTCCCGGGCGAACCGTTGCAGATGGAGCGGTGGCGCTCGAACTAAGGTCAACCCACACCCTGGTCGAATTCTACCGGTGACGTCATTTTTTCGATTTTCGCTAAAACAAGATGGCCGCCATACAAAATGATTATTGCTGTATCTCCGGAACCGTTTGACATAAGTGGGGTGTGCTCAAACAAATGTTTTACAAAGGGGTGAGGGGCAGGTGGCTGTCAATATTTTTTTTCAAGATGGCGGATCCAAGATGGCGGCCGGAAATGAAGATGCTCCGATCCAGACGAAAATCGGTATCTGGGGGGTTTGGGGGACGAAGATTCCGAATATCGGGTAAGTTTTTCGATTCCATCATTTTCCAAGATGGCCGCCATAGAAGGAGTGGTGAGGCGAGGCCGCAGGCCGAGCCGAACCACGACGCCACGCCGCGAGGCGAGGCCGTAGGCCGAGGCAAGCTGCGTAGAAGGCGAGGTCGAAGGCCGAGCTCCGCGTAGGGCGTAGCCCGGAGCGTCCCCCCCAAAATCCAAGATGGCCGCCATACAAGTTTAGATTCTAAAGGTGAGGCGAGGCCGAAGGCCGAGCTCCGCGCAGGGCGTAGCCCGGAGCGTCCCCCCCCCAAATCCAAGATGGCCGCCATACAAGTTTAGATTCTAAAGCTGAGGCGAGGTCGAAGACCGAGCCGAACGCGCGAGACGAGGCCGAAGGCCGAGGCGAGCCGCGTATAGGGTGAGGCCGAAGGTCGAACTCCGCGTAGGGCGAAGCCCGGAGCGTCCCCCCCCCCAATCAAAGATGGCCGCCATACAAGTTTAGATTCTAAAAGTGAGGCGAGGTCGAAGACCGAGCCGAACGCGCGAGGCGAGGCCGAAGGCCGAGGCGAGCCGCGTATAGGGTGAGGCCGAAGGCCGAACTCCGCGTAGGGCGAAGCCCGGAGCGGCCCCCCCCCAATCAAAGATGGCCGCCATACAAGTTTAGATTCTAAAGGTGAGGCGAGGTCGAAGACCGAGCCGAACGCGCGAGGCAAGCCACGTACAGGGTGAGGCCCAATCAAAGATGGCTGCCATACAAGTTTAGATTTTTAAGGTGAGGCGAGGTCGCAGACCGAGCCGAACGCGCGAGCCGAGGCCGTAGGCCGAGGCGAGCTGCGTATAGGGCGAGGCCGAAGGCCGAGCTCCGCGTAGGGCGAAGCCCGAAGCGTCACCAAGCATATTACCAGCCGACCGCCATCATACCGACATGGGTGTCGTTTAATAGGTTTTCAGGGTTGCTAATTTCGAAAATGACATCCATTTTGAAATCCAAGATGGCGGACATGGATTTTTTGGAAAATACCGTGATGGGTGTCGTTTTATGTGTTTTCGGGGGTGCTGATTCCGAAAATGACATACGTTTTGAAATCCAAGATGGCGGACATAAATTTTTTCCAAAATATCGTCATGGGTGTAGTTTAATAGGTTTTCGGGGCTGCTGATTTCAAAAATGACATCCATTTTGAAATCCAAGATGGCGGACATGCATTTTTTGTAAAAACCGTCATGGGTGTCTTTTAATAGGTTTTCAGGGGTGCTAATTCCGAAAATGACATCCATTTTGAAATCAAAGATGGTGGACATGCATTTTGAAAAAATCTGTCATGAGCGTCGTTTGATAGGTTTCTGGGGTGCTGATCACGAAACTGTCATATATTTTTAAATCCAAGATGGCGGCCGTGAAAAAAAAATTGCTAATTTTTTTGACCCTACAGATAGGGTAGCACAACCGCCTCGCGACCTGCTTTAGCAGGTCGCGCACCACGCGAAACCTAGTTATTATATTATATAAAGCTACAATACCACTGACTGGGTGACAGAATTGTTCTCCCAGATGGAGCGGCGGGAGGTGAAAACTTTGTATGGGAGGTGTGGAGAGGGTGGTGCGTAGGGTACGGGAAAACCTCGAGATCCTCGGATCCTTCTTCTCATCAGGTGGCGACCCACCTTCCCGGGCGAACCGTTGCAGATGGAGCGGCGGCGCTCTAACTAAGGTCGACCCACACCCTGGTCGAATTCTACCGGTGACGTCATTTTTTCGATTTTCGCAAAAACAAGATGGCCGCCATACAAAATGATTATTGCTGTATCTCCGGATCCGTTTGACATAAGTGGAGTGTGCTCGAACAAATGTTTTACAGGAGGGTAAGGGGCCGCTAGCTGTTAAATTTTTTTTCAAGATGGCGGATCCAAGATGGCGGCCGGAAATGAAGTTGCTCCGATCCGAACGAAAATCGGTATCTGGGGGGTTTGGGGGACGCAGATTCCGAATATCGGGTCAGTTTTTCGATTCCACCATTTTCCAAGATGGCCGCCATACAAGGAGTGGTGAGGCGAGGCCGCAGGCCGAGGCGAACCACGACGCCACGCCGCGAGGCGAGGCCGTAGGCCGAGGCGAGCTGCGTAAAAGGCGAGGCCGAAGGCCGAGCTCCGCGCAGGGCGTAGCCCGGAGCGTCCCCCCCCCCAAATCAAAGATGGCCGCCATACAAGTTTAGATTCTAAAGGTGAGGCGAGGTCGAAGACCGAGCCGAACGCACGAGACGAGGCCGAAGGCCGAGGCGAGCCGCGTATAGGGTGAGGCCGAAGGCCGAACTCCGCGTAGGGCGAAGCCCGGAGCGTCCCCCCCCCCAATCAAAGATGGCCGCCATACAAGTTTAAATTCTAAAGGTGAGGCGAGGCCGAAGGCCGAGGCGAGCCGCGTATAGGGTGAGGCCGAAGGCCGAACTCCGCGTAGGGCGAAGCCCGGAGCGGCCCCCCCCCCAATCAAAGATGGCCGCCATACAAGTTTAGATTCTTAAGGTGAGGCGAGGTCGAAAACCGAGCCGAACGCGCGAGGCGAGGCCGAAGGCCGAGGCGAGCCGCGTATAGGGTGAGGCCGAAGGCCGACCTCCGCGTAGGGCGAAGCCCGGAGCGTCCCCCCCCCCCCAATTCTAGATGGCCGCCATACAAGTTTAGATTCTAAAGGTTAGGCGAGGTCGAAGACCGAGCCGAACGCGCGAGGCGAGGCCGAAGGCCGAGGCGGGCCGCGTATAGGGTGAGGCCGAAGGCCGAACTCCGCGTAGGGCGAAGCCCGGAGCGGCCCCCCCCCCAATCAAAGATGGCCGCCATACAAGTTTAGATTCTTAAGGTGAGGCGAGGTTGCAGACCGAGCCGAACGCGCGAGCCGAGGCCGTAGGCCGAGGCGAGCTGCGTATAGGGCGAGGCCGAAGGCCGAGCTCCGCGTAGGGCGAAGCCCGAAGCGTCACCAAGCATATTAACAGCCGACCGCCATCATACCGACATGGGTGTCGTTTAATAGGTTTTCAGGGGTGCTGATTTCGAAAATGACATCCATTTTGAAATCCAAGATGGCGGACATGGACTTTTTGGAAAATACCGTCATGGGTGTCGTTTTATAGGTTTTCGGGGGTGCTGATTCCGAAAATGACATACGTTTTGAAATCCAAGATGGCGGACATACATTTTTTGAAAAGTATCGTCATGGGTGTCGTTTTTTGGGTATTTGGGCTTGCTGATTAAGAAAATAAAGTCCCCCCCCTCAAATCCAAGATGGCCGCCATACAAGTTTAGATTCTAAAGGTAAGGCGAGGTCGAAGACCGAGCCGAACGCGCGAGGCGAGGCCGAAGGCCGAGGCGAGCCGCGTACAGGGTGAGGCCGAAGGCCGAACTCCGCGTAGGGCGAAGCCCGGAGCGTCCCCCCCCCAATCAAATATGGCCGCCATACAAGTTTAGATTCTAAAGGTGAGCCGAGGTCGAAGACCGAGCCGAACGCGCGAGGCGAGGCCGTAGGCCGAGGCGAGCTGCGTATAGGGCGAGGCCGAAGGCCGAGCTCCGCGTAGGGCGAAGCCCGAAGCGTCACCAAGCATATTACCAGCCGACCGCCATCATACCGACATGGGTGTCGTTTAATAGGTTTTCAGGGGTGCTGATTTCGAAAATGACATATGTTTTGAAATCCAAGATGGCGGACATAAATTTTTTGCAAAATATCATCATGGGTGTCGTTTTTTGGGTATTCAGGGGTGCTGAATTAGAAAATAACATCCACTTTTTAATCCAAGATGGCGGCCGTGACAAACCAAAGAAAGTATGAATGCCTTTTTGACCCTACACATAGGGTACCACAACCGCCTCGCGGCCTGCTTTAGCAGGTCGCGCACCACGCGAAACCTAGTTATTATATTATACTATATAAAGCTACATTACCACTCACTCACTGACTGACTGATTGACATAATTGTTCTCCCAGAAGGAGTGTCGGGAGGTGAAAATGATGTATGAGGGGTGTGGTCACAATTTTCCGTCGAGTATGGGAAAACCTCGACATCTTCGGATTCTTCTCCTCATCAGGTCGCGACCCACCTTCCCTGGCGAACCGTTGAATTTGGACCGGTGGTGCTCAAACAAAGGTCGATCCACACCCTGGTCGAAGTCTACCGGTGACAAATTTTTTTCGATTTTCAAAAAAAACAAGATGGCCGCCATACAAAAACGAGATTTTTGTATCTCCTCTGATCCGGACCAAATTCGGTATCCGGGGGTTTTAGGGGTCGCTGAATCTGAATATCTGGTAAAATTTTTGATATCGCCAGTTTCCAAGATGGCCGCCATACAAGGAGTGGTGAGGCGAGGCCGAAGGCCGAGCTAAGCGAAAGGCGAAGCCCGGAGCGTCCCCCCCCCCAATCCAAGATGGCCGCCATTTAAGTTTAGATTCTAAAGGTGAGGCGAGGTCGTAGACAGAGCCGAACGGGCGAGGCGAGGCCGAAGGCCGAGCCGAGCTGCGTATAGGGCGAGGCCGAAGGCCGAGCTCCGCGTAGGGCGAAGCCCGAAGCGTCACCAAGCATCTTACCGGCTGACCGCAATCCGGGCTTCGCCCTTCGCGTCACGATTTCCCCAACTAAAATCCAAGATGGCGGATATGAAATTTTCGGGCATACCGACATGGGTGTCGTTTAAGATGCGGACATTTCTCAAAAACTGTAATGGGTGTCGTTTAATACGTTTTCTGGGGTACTGATTGCGAAAATGACATCTATTTTTAAATCCAAGATGGCGGACATGCAGTTTAAAAAAAATCTGTCATGGGTGTCGTTAATTAGGTTTTCGGGGATGCTGATTACGAAAATGACATACATTTTGAAATCTAAGATGGCGGTCGTGACGAACCAAAAAAAGTATGAACGCCTTTTTGACCCAAAAAATAGAGTACACAACCGCCTCGCGGCCTGCTTTAGCAGGTCGCGCACCCAGCGAAACCTAGTTATTATATTATATAAAGCTACAATACCACTGACTGACTCACTGGGTGACAGAATTGTTCTCCCAGATGGAGCGGCGGGAGGTGAAAACTTTGTATGGGGGGTGTGGAGAGGGTGGTGCGGAGAGTACGGGAAAACCTCGAGATCCTCGGATCCACCTTTTCATCGGGTGGCGACCCACCTTCCCGGGCGAACCGTTGCAGATGGAGCGGTGGCGCTCGAACAAAGGTCGACCCACACCCTAGTCGAATTCTACCGGTGACGTCATTTTTTCGATTTTCGCAAAAACAAGATGGCCGCCATACAAAATGTTTATTGCTGTATCTCCGGAACCGTTTGACATAAGTGGGGTGTGCTCGAACAAATGTTTTACAGGGCGGTGAGGGGCAGCTGGCGGTCAAATTTTTTTCTCAAGATGGCGGATCCAAGATGGCGGCCGGAAATGAAATTGCTCCGATCCGGACGAAAATCAATATCTGGGGGGTTTGGGGGACGAAGATTCCGAATATCGGGTAAGTTTTTCGATTCCACCATTTTCCAAGATGGCCGCCATACAAGGAGTGGTGAGGCGAGGCCGCAGGCCGAGCCGAACCACGACGCCACTCCGCGAGGCGAGGCCGTAGGCCGAGGCGAGCTGCGTAAAAGGCGAGGCCGAAGGCCGAGCTCCGCGCAGGGCGTAGCCCGGAGCGTCCCCCCCCCAAATCCAAGATGGCCGCCATACAAGTTTAGATTCTAAAGGTGAGGCGAGGTCGAAGACCGAGCCGAACGCGCGAGACGAGGCCGAAGGCCGAGGCGAGCCGCGTATAGGGTGAGGCCGAAGGCCGAACTCCGCGTAGGGCGAAGCCCGGAGCGTCCCCCCCCCCAATTCTAGATGGCGGTAAGTTTAGATTCTAAAGGTGAGGCGAGGTCGAAGACCGAGCCGAACGCGCGAGGCGAGGCCGAAGGCCGAGGCGAGCCGCGTATAGGGTGAGGCCGAAGGCCGAACTCCGCGTAGGGCGAAGCCCGGAGCGTCCCCCCCCCAATCAAAGATGGCCGCCATACAAGTTTAGATTCTAAAGGAGAGGCGAGGTCGAAGACCGAGCCGAACGCGCTAGGCGAGGCCGAAGGCCGAGCTGAGCCGCGCATAGTGTGAGGCCGAAGGCCGAACTCCACGTAGGGCGAAGCCCGGAGCGTCCCCCCCCCCCTAATTCTAGATGGCGGCAAGCTTAGATTCTAAAGGTGAGGCGAGGTCGAAGACCGAGCCGAACGCGCGAGCCGAGGCCGTAGGCCGAGGCGAGCTGCGTATAGGGCGAGGCCGAAGGCCGAGCTCCGCGTAGGGCGAAGCCCGAAGCGTCACCAAGCATATTATCAGCCGACCGCCATCATACCGACATGGGTGTCGTTTAATAGGTTCTTAGGGGTGCTGATTTCGAAAATGACATCCATTTTGAAATCCAAGATGGCGGACATGGATTTTTTGAAAATACCTTCATGGGTGTCGTTTAATAGGTATTCGTGGGTGCTGATTCCGAAAATGACATACGTTTTGAAATCCAAGATGGCGGACATAATTTTTTTGCAAAAAATCGTCATGGGTGTCGTTTTTGGGTATTCGAGTGTGCTGATTAAGAAAATAACATCCATTTTTAAATCCAAGATGGCGGACATGCATTTTTCTCAAAAACCGTCATGGGTGTCGTTTAATACGTTTTTTGGGGTGCTGATTGCGAAAATGACATCTATTTTGAAATCCAAGATGGCGGACATGCAGTTTAAAAAAATTCTGTCATGGGTGTAGTTTAATAGGTTTTCGCGGGTGGTGATTCCAAAAATGACATCCATTTTGAAATCCAAGATGGCGGCCGTGAAAAACAAAAAAAAAATCAAACTTTTTTAAAATTTATAAAGAAAGGCACAGCCGCCTCGCGACCTGCTTTAGCAGGTCGCGCACCACGCGAAACCTAGTTATTATATTATATAAAGCTACAATACCACTGACTGACTGACTGGGTGACAGAATTGTTCTCCCAGATGGAGCGGCGGGAGGTGAAAACTTTGTATAGGAGGTGTGGAGTGGGTGACGCGGAGGGTACGGGAAAACCTCGAGATCCGAGGATCCACCTTCTCATTAGGTGGCGACCCACCTTCCCGGCCGAACCGTTGCAGATGGAGCGGTGGCGCTCGAACTAAGGTCGACCCACACCCTGGTCGAATTCTGCCGGTGACGTCATTTTTTCGATTTTCGCAAAAACAAGATGGCCGCCATACAAAATGATTATTGCTGTATCTCCGGAACCGTTTGACATAAGTGGGGTGTGCTCGAACAAATCTTTTACAGGGGGGTGAGGGGCAGGTGGCTGTCAAATTTTTTTTTCAAGATGGCGGATCCAAGATGGCGGCCGGAAATGAAGTTGCTCCGATCCGGACGAAAATCGGTATCTGGGGGGTTTGGCGGACGGAGATTCCGAATATCGGGTAAGTTTTTTGATTCCACCATTTTCCAAGATGGCCGCCATACAAGGAGTGGTGAGGCGAGGCCGCAGGCCGAGCCGGACCACGACGCCACGCTGCGAGGCGAGGCCGTAGGCCGAGGCGAGCTGCGTAAAAGACGAGGCCGAAGGCCGAGCTCCGCGCAGGGCGTAGCCCGGATCGTCCCCCCCCCCCAAATCCAAGATGGCGGCCATACAAGTTTAGATTCTAAAGGTAAGGCGAGGTCGAAGACCGAGCCGAACGCGCGAGGCGAGGCCGAAGGCCGAGGCGAGCCGCGTATAGGGTGAGGCCGAAGGCCGAACTCAGCGTAGGGCGAAGCCCGGAGCGTCCCTCCCCCCAATAAAAGATGGCCGCCATACAAGTTTAGATTCTAAAGGTGAGGCGAGGTCGAAGACCGAGCCGAACGCGCGAGGCGAGGCCGAAGGCCGAGGCGAGCCGCGTACAGGGTGAGGCCGAAGGCCGAACTCCGCGTAGGGCGAAGCCCGGAGCGTCCCCCCCCCAATCAAAGATGGCCGCCATACAAGTTTAGATTCTAAAGGTGAGTCGAGGTCGAAGACCGAGCCGAACGCGCGAGGCGAGGCCGAAGGCCGAGGCGAGCCGCGTACAGGGTGAGGCCGAAGGCCGAACTCCGCGTAGGGCGAAGCCCGGAGCGTCCCCCCCCCAATCAAAGATGGCCGCCATACAAGTTTAGATTTTTAAGGTGAGGCGAGGTCGCAGACCGAGCCGAACGCGCGAGCCGAGGCCGTAGGCCGAGGCGAGCTGCGTATAGGGCGAGGCCGAAGGCCGAGCTCCGCGTAGGGCGAAGCCCGAAGCGTCACCAAGCATATTACCAGCCGACCGCCATCATACCGACATGGGTGTCGTTTAATAGGTTTTCAGGGGTGCTGATTTCGAAAATGACATCCATTTTGAAATCCAAGATGGCGGACATGGATTTTTAGGAAAATACCGTCATGGGTGTCCTTTAATAGGTTTTCGGGGGTGCTGATTCCGAAAATGACATACGTTTTGAAATCCAAGATTGCGGACATAAATTTTTTGCTAAATATCGTCATGGGTGTCGTTTTTTGGGTATTTAGGGGTGCTGTTTAAGAAAATAACATCCATTTTTAAATCCAAGATGGCGGCAGTGAAAAACAAAAAAAAATTAAAAACTTTTTTAAAATTTATAAAAAAAGGCACAACCGCCTCGCGACCTGCTTTAGCAGGTCGCGCACCACGCGAAACCTAGTTATATTATATAAAGCTACAATACCACTCACTCACTGACTGACTGACTGGGTGACAGAATTGTTCTCCCAGATGAAGCGGCGGGAGGTTAAAACTTTGTATGGGGGATGTGGAGAAGGTAACGCGGAAGGTACGGGAAAACCTCGAGATCCTCGGATCCACCTTCTCATAAGGTGGCCACCCACCTTCCCGGGCGAACCGTTGCAGATGGAGCGGTGGCGCTCGAACAAAGGTCGACCCACACTCTGGTCGAATTCTACCGGTGACGTCATTTTTTCGATTTTCGCAAAAACAAGATGGCCGCCATACAAAATGTTTATTGCTGTATCTCCGGATCCAATTGACATAAGTGGAGTGTGCTCGAACAAATGTTTTACAGGGGGGTGGGGGGCAGCTGGCTGTCAAATTTTTTTTTCAAGATGGCGGATCCAAGATGGCGGCCGGAATTGAAGTTGCTCCGATCCGGACGAAAATCGGTATCTGGGGGGTTTGGGGGACGAAGATTCCGAATATCGGGTCAGTTTTTCGATTCCACCATTTTCCAAGATGGCCGCCATACAAGGAGTGGTGAGGCGAGGCCGCAGGCCGAGCCGAACCACGACGCCACGCCGCGAGGCGAGGCCGTAGGCCAAGGCGAGCTGCGTAAAAGGCGAGGCCGAAGGCCAAACTCCGCGTAGGGCGAAGCCCGGAGCGTCGTCCCCCCCAATCAAAGATGGCCGCCATACAAGTTTAGATTCTAAAAGTTAGGCGAGGTCGAAGACCGAGCCGAACGCGCGAGGCGAGGCTGAAGGCCGAGGCAAGCCGCGTATAGGGTGAGGCCGAAGGCCGAACTCCGCGTAGGGCGAAGCCTGGAGCGGCCTTCCCCAATCAAAGATGGCCGCCATACAAGTTTAGATTCTAAAGGTGAGGCGAGGTCGCAGACCGAGCCGAACGTGCGAGCCGAGGCCGTAGGCCGAGGCGAGCTGCGTATAGGGCGAGGCCGAAGGCCGAGCTCCGCGTAGGGCGAAGCCCGAAGCGTCACCAAGCATATTACCAGCCGACCGCCATCATACCGACATGGGTGTCGTTTAATAGGTTTTCAGGGGTGCTGATTTCGAAAATGACATCCAGTTTGAAATTCAAAATGGCGGACATGGATTTTTTGGAAAATACCGTCATGGGTGTCCTTTAATAGGTTTTCGGGGTTGCTGATTCCGAAAATGACACACGTTTTGAAATCCAAGACGGCGGACATAAATTTTTTGCTAAATATCGTCATGGGTGTCGTTTTTTGGGTATTCAGGGGTGCTGTTTAAGAAAATAACATCCATTTTTAAATCCAAGATGGCGGCCGTGAAAAACAAAAAGAAATTAAAAACTTTTTTTAAATTTATAAAAAAAGGCACAACCGCCTCGCGACCTGCTTTAGCAGGTCGCGCACCACGCGAAACCTAGTTATATTATATAAAGCTACAATACCACTGACTCACTGACTGACTGGGTGACAGAATTGTTCTCCCAGATGGAGCAGCGGGAGGTGAAAACTTTGTATGTAGGGTGTGGAGAAGGTATCGCGGAGGGTACGGGAAAACCTCGAGATCCTCGGATCCACCTTCTCATCAGGTGGCGACCCACCTTCCCGGGCGAACCGTTGCAGATGGAGCGGTGGCGCTCGAACTAAGGTCAACCCACACCCTGGTCGAATTCTACTGGTGACGTCATTTTTTCGATTTTCGCTAAAACAAGATGGCCGCCATACAAAATGATTATTGCTGTATCTCCGGAACCGTTTGACATAAGTGGGGTGTGCTCAAACAAATGTTTTACAAAGGGGTGAGGGGCAGGTGGCTGTCAATATTTTTTGTCAAGATGGCGGATCCAAGATGGCGGCCGGAAATGAAGATGCTCCGATCCAGACGAAAATCGGTATCTGGGGGGTTTGGGGGACGAAGATTCCGAATATCGGGTAAGTTTTTCGATTCCATCATTTTCCAAGATGGCCGCCATAGAAGGAGTGGTGAGGCGAGGCCGCAGGCCGAGCCGAACCACGACGCCACGCCGCGAGGCGAGGCCGTAGGCCGAGGCAAGCTGCGTAGAAGGCGAGGTCGAAGGCCGAGCTCCGCGTAGGGCGTAGCCCGGAGCGTCCCCCCCAAAATCCAAGATGGCCGCCATACAAGTTTAGATTCTAAAGGTGAGGCGAGGCCGAAGGCCGAGCTCCGCGCAGGGCGTAGCCCGGAGCGTCCCCCCCCCAAATCCAAGATGGCCGCCATACAAGTTTAGATTCTAAAGCTGAGGCGAGGTCGAAGACCGAGCCGAACGCGCGAGACGAGGCCGAAGGCCGAGGCGAGCCGCGTATAGGGTGAGGCCGAAGGTCGAACTCCGCGTAGGGCGAAGCCCGGAGCGTCCCCCCCCCCAATCAAAGATGGCCGCCATACAAGTTTAGATTCTAAAAGTGAGGCGAGGTCGAAGACCGAGCCGAACGCGCGAGGCGAGGCCGAAGGCCGAGGCGAGCCGCGTATAGGGTGAGGCCGAAGGCCGAACTCCGCGTAGGGCGAAGCCCGGAGCGGCCCCCCCCCAATCAAAGATGGCCGCCATACAAGTTTAGATTCTAAAGGTGAGGCGAGGTCGAAGACCGAGCCGAACGCGCGAGGCAAGCCACGTACAGGGTGAGGCCCAATCAAAGATGGCTGCCATACAAGTTTAGATTTTTAAGGTGAGGCGAGGTCGCAGACCGAGCCGAACGCGCGAGCCGAGGCCGTAGGCCGAGGCGAGCTGCGTATAGGGCGAGGCCGAAGGCCGAGCTCCGCGTAGGGCGAAGCCCGAAGCGTCACCAAGCATATTACCAGCCGACCGCCATCATACCGACATGGGTGTCGTTTAATAGGTTTTCAGGGTTGCTAATTTCGAAAATGACATCCATTTTGAAATCCAAGATGGCGGACATGGATTTTTTGGAAAATACCGTGATGGGTGTCGTTTTATGTGTTTTCGGGGGTGCTGATTCCGAAAATGACATACGTTTTGAAATCCAAGATGGCGGACATAATTTTTTTCCAAAATATCGTCATGGGTGTAGTTTAATAGGTTTTCGGGGCTGCTGATTTCGAAAATGACATCCATTTTGAAATCCAAGATGGCGGACATGCATTTTTTGTAAAAACCGTCATGGGTGTCTTTTAATAGGTTTTCAGGGGTGCTAATTCCGAAAATGACATCCATTTTGAAATCAAAGATGGTGGACATGCATTTTGAAAAAATCTGTCATGAGCGTCGTTTGATAGGTTTCGGGGGTGCTGATCACGAAACTGTCATATATTTTTAAATCCAAGATGGCGGCCGTGAAAAAAAAATTGCTAATTTTTTTGACCCTACAGATAGGGTAGCACAACCGCCTCGCGACCTGCTTTAGCAGGTCGCGCACCACGCGAAACCTAGTTATACTATATAAAGCTATATTACCACTCACTCACTGACTGACTGACTGGGTGATTGACATAATTGTTCTCCCAGAAGGAGGAGCGGGAGGTGAAAATGATGTATGGGAGGTGTAGTCAGAATTTTCCGTCGAGTATGGGAAAACCTCGACATCTTCGGATTCTCCTCCTCATCAGGTCGCGACCCACCTTCCCGGGCGAACCGTTTGACTTGGACCGGTGGTGCTTGAACGAAGGTCAAACCAAACCCTGGTCGAAGTCTACCGGTGACAAAATTTTTTCGATTTTCAAAAAAAACAAGATGGCCGCCATACAAAAACGAGATTTTTGTATCTCCTCTGATCCGGACCAAATTCGGTATCCGGGGGTTTTAGGGGTCGCTGAATCTGAATATCTGGTAAAATTTTTGATATCGCCAGTTTCCAAGATGGCCGCCATACAAGGAATGGTGAGGCGAGGCCGAAGGCCGAGCCGAACCACGACGCGCCGCGAGGCGAGGCCGCAGGCCGAGGCAAGCTGCGTACAAGGCGAGGCCGAAGGCCGAGCTCCGCGTAGGGCGAAGCCCGAAGCGTCACCAAGCATCTTACCCGCCGACCGCGACCGAAAATTTAATATCCGCCATCTTGGATTTTAGTTGGGCCATTTTGAAATCCAAGATGGCGGACATGCTATTTTTGTGAAAAACTGCCATGGGTGTCGTTTGATAGGTTTTCGGGGATGCTGATCCTGAAAATGACATTTATTTTCAAATCCAAGATGGCAGAAATGCATTTTTTGGAAAAATCCGTCATGGGTGTCGTTTTTTATGTTTTCGAGGGTACTGATTCTTCAAAAAACATCGATTGTAAAATCCAAGATGGTGGCCGTGAAAAAACCAAATAAGTATGAACGCCTTTTTGACCCTACATATAGGGTACCACAACCGCCTCGCGGCCTGCTTTAGCAGGTCGCGCACCACGCGAAACCTAGTTATACTATATAAAGCTACATTACCACTCACTCACTGACTGACTGACTGACTGATTGACATAATTGTTCTCCCAGAAGGAGTGTCGGGAGGTGAAAATCATGTATGAGAAGTGTGGTCAAAATTTTCCGTCGAGTATGAGAAAACCTCGACATCTTCGGATTATTCTCCTCATCAGGTCGCAACCCACCTTCCCGGGCGAACCGTTGGAGTTGAACCAGTGGTTTTTGAACAAAGGTCGACCGGCACCCTGGTCAAAGTCTAACGGTAACAATTTTTTTTCGAATTTCAAAAAAACAAGATGGCCGCCATACAAAATTGATATTTTGGTATATCCTCCGATTTGGACCAAATTCGGTATCCAGGGGTTTTTGGGGTCGCTGAATCCGAATATCTGAAAAGATTTTCAATTTCACCATTTTCCAAGATGGCCGCCATACAAGGAGTGGTAAGGCGAGGCCGAAGGCCGAGCCGAACCACGACGCGCCGCGAGGCGAGGCCGCAGGCCGAGGCGAGCTGCGTATAAGGCGAGGCCGAAGGCCGAGCTCTGCGTAGGGCGAAGCCCGGAGCGTCCCCCCCCCCCCAATCCAAGATGGCCGCCATACAAGTTTAGATTCTAAAGGTGAGGCGAGGTTGTAGACCGAGCCGAGCTGCGTATAGGGCGAGGCCGAAGGCCGAGCTCCGCGTAGGGCGAAGCCCGAAGCGTCACCAAGCATCTTACCGGCCGACCGCAATCCGAAAATATCATATCCGCCATCTTGGATTTTAGTTGGGGAAATCGTGACGCGAAGGGCGAAGCCCGGAGCGTCTCGATTCTCCCCACCAAAAATCCAAGATGGCGGATAGGAAATTTTCGGGCATACCGACATGGGTGTCGTTTAATAGGTTTTCGGGGGTGCTGATTCCGAAAATGATATCCATTTTTAAAATCCAAGATGGCGGACATGCATTTTTCTCAAAAACTGTCATGGATGTCGTTTAATACGTTTTCTGGGGTGCTGATTGCGAAAATGACATCTAATTTTAAATCCAAGATGGCGGACATGCAGTTTTAAAAAAAACTGTCACGGGTGTCGTTTAGTAATAGGTTTTCGGGGATGCTGATTACGAAACTGACATCCATTTTGAAATCCAAGATGGCGGTCGTGACAAACCAAAAAATGTATGAACGCCTTTTTGACCCTACAAATAGGGTAACACAACCGCCTCGCGGCCTGCTTTTCGCGCACTACGCGAAACCTAGTTATTATATTATATAAAGCTGCAATACCACTGACTCACTGACTGACTGACTGGGTGACAGAATTGTTCTCCCAGATGGAGCGGAGGGAGGTAAAAACTTTGTATGGGGGGTGTGGAGAGGGTGGCGCGGAGGGTACGGGAAAACCTCGAGATCCTCGGATCCACCTTCTCATCAGGTGGCGACCCACCTTCCCGGGCGAACCGTTGCAGATGGAGCGGTGGCGCTCGAACAAAGGTCGACCCACACCATAGTCAAATTCTACCGGTGACGTCATTTTTTCGATTTTCGCAAAAACAAGATGGCCGCCATACAAAATGATTATTGCTGTATCTCCGGAACCGTTTGACATTAGTGGGGTGTGCTCGAACAAATGTTTTACAGGGGGGTGAGGGGCAGGTGGCTGTCAAAATTTTTTTTCAAGATGGCGGATCCAAGATGGCGGCCGGAAATGAAGTTGCTCCGATCCGGACGAAAATCGGTATCTGGGGGGTTTGGGGGACGAAGATTCCAAATATCGGGTCAGTTTTTCGATTTTACTATTTTCCAAGATGGCCGCCATACAAGGAGTGGTTAGGCGAGGCCGCAGGCCGAGACGAACCACGACGCCACGCCGTGAGGCGAGGCCGTAGGCCGAGGCGAGCTGCGTAGAAGGCGAGGCCGAAGGCCGAGCTCCGCGTAGGGCGTAGCCCGGAGCGTCCCTCCCCAAATCCAAGATGGCCGCCATACAAGTTTAGATTTTAAAGGTGAGGCGAGGCCGAAGGCCGAGGCGAGCCGCGTATAGGGTGAGGCCGAAGGCCGAACTCCGCGTAGGGCGAAGCCCGGAGCGTCCCCCCCCCCCAATCAAAGATGGCCGCCATACAAGTTTAGATTTTTAAGGTGAGGCGAGGTCTCAGACCGAGCCGAACGCGCGAGCCGAGGCCGTAGGCCGAGGCGAGCTGCGTATAGGGCGAGGCCGAAGGCCGAGCTCCGCGTAGGGCGAAGCCCGAAGCGTCACCAAGCATATTACCAGCCGACCGCCATCATACCGACATGGGTGTCGTTTAATAGGTTTTCAGGGGTGCTGATTTCGAAAATGACATCCATTTTGAAATCCAAGATGGCGGACATGGATTTTTTGGAAAATACCGTCATGGGTGTCGTTTAATAGGTTTTCGGGGGTGCTGATTCCAAAAATGACATACGTTTTTAAATTCAAGGTGGCGGACATGCATTTTTTGTAAAAAACTCTTATGGGTGTTGTTTAATAGGTTTTCGGGGGTGCTGATTTCGAAAGTTACACCTATTTTTAAATCCAAGATGGCGGCCGTGAAAAACAAAAAGAAATTAAAAACTTTTTTAAATTTATAAAATAAAGCACAACCGCCTCGCGATCCGTCATAGGTGTCGTTTTTTAAGTTTTCGGGGGTACTGATTCTTAAAATAACATCGATTTTTAAATCCAAGATGGTGGCCGTGAAAAACCAAAAAAAGAAAGAACGCCTTTTTGACCCTACAAATAGGGTAACACAACCGCCTCGCGGCCTGCTTTAGCAGGTCGCGCACCACGCAAAAACTAGTTATTATTATATTATATAAAGCTACAATACCACTGACTGGGTGACAGAATTGTTCTCCTAGATAGAGCAGCGGGAGGTGAAAACTTTGTATGGGGGGTGTGGAGAAAGTGGTGCGGAGGGTACGGGAAAACCTCGAGATCCTCGGATCCACCTTCTCATCGGGTGGCGACCCACCTTCCCGGGCGAACCGTTGCAGATGGAGCGGTGGCGCTCGAACAAAGGTCGACCCACACCCTGGTCAAATTCTACCGGTGATGTCATTTTTTCGATTTTCGCAAAAACAAAATGGCCGCCATACAAAATGATTATTGCTGTATCTCCGGAACCGTTTGACATAAGTGGGCTATGCTCAAACAAATGTTTTACAGGGGGGTGAGGGGCAGGTGGCAGTCAAATTTTTTTTTCAAGATGGCGGATCCAAGATGGCGGCCGAAAATGAAGTTGCTCCGATCCGGACGAAAATCGGTATCTGGGGGGTTTAGGGGTCGAAGATTCAAAATATCGGGTAAGTTTTTCGATTCCACCATTTTCCAAGATGGCCGCCATACAAGGAGTGGTGAGGCGAGGCCGCAGGCCGAGCCGAACCACGACGCTACGCCGCGAGGCGAGGCCGTAGGCCGAGGCGAGCTGCGTAAAAGGCGAGGCCGAAGGCCGAGTTTCGCGCAGGGCGTAGCCCGGAGCGTCCCCCCCCCCAAATCCAAGATGGCCGCCATACAAGTTTAGATTCTAAGGGTGAGGCGAGGTCGAAGACCGAGCCAAACGCGCGAGACGAGGCCGAAGGCCGAGGCGAGCCTCGTATAGGGTGAGGCCGAAGGCCGAACTCCGCGTAGGGCGAAGCCCGGAGCGTCCCCCCCCCCAATCAAAGATGGCCGCCATACAAGTTTAGATTCTAAAGGTGAGGCGAGGTCGAAGACCGAGCCGAACGCGCGAGGCGAGGCCGAAGGCCGAGGCGAGCCGCGTATAGGGTGAGGCCGAAGGCCGAACTCCGCGTAGGGCGAAGACAGGAGCGTCCCCCCCCCCCAATTCTAGATTGCGGCAAGTTTAGATTCTAAAGGTGAGGCGAGGTCGAAGACCGAGCCGAACGCGCGAGGCGAGGCCGAAGGCCGAGGCGAGCCGCGTATAGAGTGAGGCCGAAGGCCGAACTCCGCGTAGGGCGAAGCCCGGAGCGTCCCCCCCCAATCAAAGATGGCCGCCATACAAGTTTAGATTTTTAAGGTGAGGCGAGGTCGCAGACCGAGCCGAACGCGCGAGCCGAGGCTGTAGGCCGAGGCGAGCTGCGTATAGGGCGAGGCCGAAGGCCGAGCTCCGCGTAGGGCGAAGCCCGAAGCGTCACCAAGCATATTACCAGCCGACCGCCATCATACCGACATGGGTGTCGTTTAATAGGTTCTTAGGGGTGCTGATTTCGAAAATGACATCCATTTTGAAATCCAAGATGGCGGACATGGATTTTTTGAAAATACCTTCATGGGTGTCGTTTAATAGGTCTTCGGGGGTGCTGATTCCGAAAATGACATCCATTTTGAAATCCAAGATGGCGGACATGCATTTTTTGTAAAAAACTGACATGTGTGTCGTTTGATAGGTTTTCGGGGGTACTGATTCTAAAAATAACATTGATTTTTAAACCCAAGTTTTTTTCGTGAAAAACCAAAAAAAGTATGAACGCCTTTTTGACCCTACAAATAAGGTACCACAACCGCCTCGCGGCCTGCTTTAGCAGGTCGCGCACCACGCGAAACCTAGTTATATTATATAAAGCTGCAATACCACTCACTCACTCACTCACTGACTGGGTGACAGAATTGTTCTCCCAGATGGAGCGGCGGGAGGTGAAAACTTTATATGGGAAGTGTGGAGAGAGTGGTGCGGAGGGTACGGGAAAACCTCGAGATCCTCGGATCCACCTTCTCATCAGGTGGCGACCCACCTTCCCGGGCGAACCGTTGCAGATGGAGCGGTGGCGCTCGAACTAAAGTAAACCCACACCCTGGTCGAATTCTACCGGTGACGTCATTTTTTCGATTTTCGCAAAAACAAGATGGCCGCCATACAAAATGATTATTGCTGTATCTCCGGAACTGTTTGACATAAGTGGGGTGTGCTCGAACAAATGTTTTACAGGGGGGTGAGGGGCAGGTGGCTGTCAAAATTTTTTTTCAAGATGGCGGATCCAAGATGGCGGCCGAAAATGAAGTTGCTCCGATCCGGACGAAAATCGGTATCTAGGGGGTTTGGGGGACAAAGATTCCGAATATCGGGTCAGTTTTTCGATTCCACCATTTTCCAAGATGGCCGCCATACAAGGAGTGGTGAGGCGAGGCCGCAGGCCGAGCCGAACCACGACGCCACGCCGCGAGGCGAGGCCGTAGGCCGAGGCGAGCTGCGTAAAAGGCGAGGCCGAAGGCCGAGCTCCGCGCAGGGCGTAGCCCGGAGCGTCCCCCCCCAAATCCAAGATGGCCGCCATACAAGTTTAGATTCTAAAGGTGAGGCGAGGTCGAACACCGAGCCGTACGCGCGAGGCGAGGCCGAAGGCCGAGGCGAGCCGCGTATAGGGTGAGGCCGAAGGCCGAACTCCGCGTAGGGCGAAGCCCGGAGCGTCCCTTCCCCCCAATCAAAGATGGCCGCCATACAAGTTTAGATTTTTAAGGTGAGGCGAGGTCGAAGACCGAGCCGAACGCGCGAGGCGAGGCCGAAGGCCGAGGCGAGCCGCGTATAGGGTGAGGCCGAAGGCCGAACTCCGCGTAGGGCGAAGCCCGGAGCGTCCCCCCCCCCCAATTCTAGATGGCGGCAAGTTTAGATTCTAAAGGTGAGGCGAGGTCGAAGACCGAGCCGAACGCGCGAGGTGAGGCCGAAGGCCGAGGCGAGCCGCGTATAGGGTGAGGCCGAAGGCCGAACTCCGCGTAGGGCGAAGCCCGGAGCGTCCCCCCCCAATCAAAGATGGCCGCCATACAAGTTTAGATTTTTAAGGTGAGGCGAGGTCGCAGACCGAGCCGAACGCGCGAGCCGAGGCCGTAGGCCGAGGCGAGCTGCGTATAGGGCGAGGCCGAAGGCCGAGCTCCGCGTAGGGCGAAGCCCGAAGCGTCACCAAGCATATTACCAGCCGACCGCCATCATACCGACATGGGTGTCGTTTAATAGGTTTTCAGGGGTGCTGATTTCGAAAATGACATCCATTTTGAAATACAAGATGGCGGACATGGATTTTTTGGAAAATACCGTCATGGGTGTCCTTTAATAGGTTTTCGGGGTTGCTGATTCTGAAAATGACATACGTTTTGAAATCCAAGATGGCGGACATAAATTTTTTGCTAAATATCGTCATGGGTGTCGTTTTTTGGGTATTCAGGGGTGCTGTTTAAGAAAATAACATCCATTTTTAAATCCAAGATGGCGGCCGTGAAAAACAAAAAAAAATAAAAACTTTTTTAAAATTTATAAAAAAAGGCACAACCGCCTCGCGACCTGCTTTAGCAGGTCGCGCACCACGCGAAACCTAGTTATATTATATAAAGCTACAATACCACTGACTCACTGACTGACTGGGTGACAGAATTGTTCTCCCAGATGGAGCAGCGGGAGGTGAAAACTTTGTATGGAGGGTGTGGAGAAGGTATCGCGGAGGGTACGGGAAAACCTCGAGATCCTCGGATCCACCTTCTCATCAGGTGGCGACCCACCTTCCCGGGCGAACCGTTGCAGATGGAGCGGTGGCGCTCGAACTAAGGTCAACCCACACCCTGGTCGAATTCTACCGGTGACGTCATTTTTTCGATTTTCGCTAAAACAAGATGGCCGCCATACAAAATGATTATTGCTGTATCTCCGGAACCGTTTGACATAAGTGGGGTGTGCTCAAACAAATGTTTTACAAAGGGGTGAGGGGCAGGTGGCTGTCAATATTTTTTTTCAAGATGGCGGATCCAAGATGGCGGCCGGAAATGAAGATGCTCCGATCCAGACGAAAATCGGTATCTGGGGGGTTTGGGGGACGAAGATTCCGAATATCGGGTAAGTTTTTCGATTCCATCATTTTCCAAGATGGCCGCCATAGAAGGAGTGGTGAGGCGAGGCCGCAGGCCGAGCCGAACCACGACGCCACGCCGCGAGGCGAGGCCGTAGGCCGAGGCAAGCTGCGTAGAAGGCGAGGTCGAAGGCCGAGCTCCGCGTAGGGCGTAGCCCGGAGCGTCCCCCCCAAAATCCAAGATGGCCGCCATACAAGTTTAGATTCTAAAGGTGAGGCGAGGCCGAAGGCCGAGCTCCGCGCAGGGCGTAGCCCGGAGCGTCCCCCCCCCCAAATCCAAGATGGCCGCCATACAAGTTTAGATTCTAAAGCTGAGGCGAGGTCGAAGACCGAGCCGAACGCGCGAGACGAGGCCGAAGGCCGAGGCGAGCCGCGTATAGGGTGAGGCCGAAGGTCGAACTCCGCGTAGGGCGAAGCCCGGAGCGTCCCCCCCCCCAATCAAAGATGGCCGCCATACAAGTTTAGATTCTAAAAGTGAGGCGAGGTCGAAGACCGAGCCGAACGCGCGAGGCGAGGCCGAAGGCCGAGGCGAGCCGCGTATAGGGTGAGGCCGAAGGCCGAACTCCGCGTAGGGCGAAGCCCGGAGCGGCCCCCCCCCAATCAAAGATGGCCGCCATACAAGTTTAGATTCTAAAGGTGAGGCGAGGTCGAAGACCGAGCCGAACGCGCGAGGCAAGCCACGTACAGGGTGAGGCCCAATCAAAGATGGCTGCCATACAAGTTTAGATTTTTAAGGTGAGGCGAGGTCGCAGACCGAGCCGAACGCGCGAGCCGAGGCCGTAGGCCGAGGCGAGCTGCGTATAGGGCGAGGCCGAAGGCCGAGCTCCGCGTAGGGCGAAGCCCGAAGCGTCACCAAGCATATTACCAGCCGACCGCCATCATACCGACATGGGTGTCGTTTAATAGGTTTTCAGGGTTGCTAATTTCGAAAATGACATCCATTTTGAAATCCAAGATGGCGGACATGGATTTTTTGGAAAATACCGTGATGGGTGTCGTTTTATGTGTTTTCGGGGGTGCTGATTCCGAAAATGACATACGTTTTGAAATCCAAGATGGCGGACATAAATTTTTTCCAAAATATCGTCATGGGTGTAGTTTAATAGGTTTTCGGGGCTGCTGATTTCGAAAATGACATCCATTTTGAAATCCAAGATGGCGGACATGCATTTTTTGTAAAAACCGTCATGGGTGTCTTTTAATAGGTTTTCAGGGGTGCTAATTCCGAAAATGACATCCATTTTGAAATCAAAGATGGTGGACATGCATTTTGAAAAAATCTGTCATGAGCGTCGTTTGATAGGTTTCGGGGGTGCTGATCACGAAACTGTCATATATTTTTAAATCCAAGATGGCGGCCGTGAAAAAAAAATTGCTAATTTTTTTGACCCTACAGATAGGGTAGCACAACCGCCTCGCGACCTGCTTTAGCAGGTCGCGCACCACGCGAAACCTAGTTATTATATTATATAAAGCTGCAATACCACTCACTGACTGACTGGGTGACAGAATTGTTCTCCCAGATGGAGCGGCGGGAGGTGAAAACTTTGTATGGGGGGTGTGGAGAAGGTGGTGCGAAGGGTACGGAAAAACCTCGAGATCCTCGGATCCACCTTCTCATCAGGTGGCGACCCACTTTCCCGCGCGAACCGTCGCAGATGGAGCGGTGGCGCTCAAACAAAGGTCGACCCACACCCTGGTCGAATTCTACCGGTGACGTCATTTTTTCGATTTTCGCAAAAACAAGATGGCTGCCATACAAAATGATTATTGCTGTATCTCCGGAACCGTTTGACATAAGTGGGGTGTGCTCGAACAAATGTTTTACAGGGGGTGAGGGGCAGGTGGCTGTCAAATTTTTTTTTCAAGATGGCGGATCCAAGATGGCGGCCGGAAATGAAGTTGCTCCGATCCGGATGAAAATCGGTATCTGGGGGGTTTGGGGGACGAAGATTCCGAATATCGGGTCAGTTTTTCGATTCCACCATTTTCCAAGATGGCCGCCATACAAGGAGTGGTGAGGCGAGGCCGCAGGCCGAGCCGAACCACGACGCCACGCTGCGAGGCGAGGCCGTAGGCCGAGGCGAGCTGCGTAAAAGGCGAGGCCGAAGGCCAAGCTCCGCGCAGGGCGTAGCCCGGAGCGTCCCCCCCCCCCCCAAATCCAAGATGGCCGCCATACAAGTTTAGAATCTAAAGGTGAGGCGAGGTCGAAGACCGAGCCGAACGCGCGAGGCGAGGCCGAAGGCCGAGGCGAGCCGCGTATAGGGTGAGGCCGAAGGCCGAACTCCGCGTAGGGCGAAGCCCGGAGCGTCCCCCCCCCCCAATCAAATATGGCCGCCATACAAGTTTAGATTCTAAAGGTTAGGCGAGGTCGAAGACCGAGCCGAACGCGCGAGGCGAGGCCGAAGGCCGAGGCGGGCCGCGTATAGGGTGAGGCCGAAGGCCGAACTCCGCGTAGGGCGAAGCCCGGAGCGGCCCCCCCCCCAATCAAAGATGGCCGCCATACAAGTTTAGATTCTTAAGGTGAGGCGAGGTTGCAGACCGAGCCGAACGCGCGAGCCGAGGCCGTAGGCCGAGGCGAGCTGCGTATAGGGCGAGGCCGAAGGCCGAGCTCCGCGTAGGGCGAAGCCCGAAGCGTCACCAAGCATATTAACAGCCGACCGCCATCATACCGACATGGGTGTCGTTTAATAGGTTTTCAGGGGTGCTGATTTCGAAAATGACATCCATTTTGAAATCCAAGATGGCGGACATGGACTTTTTGGAAAATACCGTCATGGGTGTCGTTTTATAGGTTTTCGGGGGTGCTGATTCCGAAAATGACATACGTTTTGAAATCCAAGATGGCGGACATACATTTTTTGAAAAGTATCGTCATGGGTGTCGTTTTTTGGGTATTTGGGCTTGCTGATTAAGAAAATAAAGTCCCCCCCCTCAAATCCAAGATGGCCGCCATACAAGTTTAGATTCTAAAGGTAAGGCGAGGTCGAAGACCGAGCCGAACGCGCGAGGCGAGGCCGAAGGCCGAGGCGAGCCGCGTACAGGGTGAGGCCGAAGGCCGAACTCCGCGTAGGGCGAAGCCCGGAGCGTCCCCCCCCCAATCAAATATGGCCGCCATACAAGTTTAGATTCTAAAGGTGAGCCGAGGTCGAAGACCGAGCCGAACGCGCGAGGCGAGGCCGTAGGCCGAGGCGAGCTGCGTATAGGGCGAGGCCGAAGGCCGAGCTCCGCGTAGGGCGAAGCCCGAAGCGTCACCAAGCATATTACCAGCCGACCGCCATCATACCGACATGGGTGTCGTTTAATAGGTTTTCAGGGGTGCTGATTTCGAAAATGACATATGTTTTGAAATCCAAGATGGCGGACATAAATTTTTTGCAAAATATCATCATGGGTGTCGTTTTTTGGGTATTCAGGGGTGCTGAATTAGAAAATAACATCCACTTTTTAATCCAAGATGGCGGCCGTGACAAACCAAAGAAAGTATGAATGCCTTTTTGACCCTACACATAGGGTACCACAACCGCCTCGCGGCCTGCTTTAGCAGGTCGCGCACCACGCGAAACCTAGTTATTATATTATACTATATAAAGCTACATTACCACTCACTCACTGACTGACTGATTGACATAATTGTTCTCCCAGAAGGAGTGTCGGGAGGTGAAAATGATGTATGAGGGGTGTGGTCACAATTTTCCGTCGAGTATGGGAAAACCTCGACATCTTCGGATTCTTCTCCTCATCAGGTCGCGACCCACCTTCCCTGGCGAACCGTTGAATTTGGACCGGTGGTGCTCAAACAAAGGTCGATCCACACCCTGGTCGAAGTCTACCGGTGACAAATTTTTTTCGATTTTCAAAAAAAACAAGATGGCCGCCATACAAAAACGAGATTTTTGTATCTCCTCTGATCCGGACCAAATTCGGTATCCGGGGGTTTTAGGGGTCGCTGAATCTGAATATCTGGTAAAATTTTTGATATCGCCAGTTTCCAAGATGGCCGCCATACAAGGAGTGGTGAGGCGAGGCCGAAGGCCGAGCTAAGCGAAAGGCGAAGCCCGGAGCGTCCCCCCCCCCCCAATCCAAGATGGCCGCCATTTAAGTTTAGATTCTAAAGGTGAGGCGAGGTCGTAGACAGAGCCGAACGGGCGAGGCGAGGCCGAAGGCCGAGCCGAGCTGCGTATAGGGCGAGGCCGAAGGCCGAGCTCCGCGTAGGGCGAAGCCCGAAGCGTCACCAAGCATCTTACCGGCTGACCGCAATCCGGGCTTCGCCCTTCGCGTCACGATTTCCCCAACTAAAATCCAAGATGGCGGATATGAAATTTTCGGGCATACCGACATGGGTGTCGTTTAAGATGCGGACATTTCTCAAAAACTGTAATGGGTGTCGTTTAATACGTTTTCTGGGGTACTGATTGCGAAAATGACATCTATTTTTAAATCCAAGATGGCGGACATGCAGTTTAAAAAAAATCTGTCATGGGTGTCGTTAATTAGGTTTTCGGGGATGCTGATTACGAAAATGACATACATTTTGAAATCTAAGATGGCGGTCGTGACGAACCAAAAAAAGTATGAACGCCTTTTTGACCCAAAAAATAGAGTACACAACCGCCTCGCGGCCTGCTTTAGCAGGTCGCGCACCCAGCGAAACCTAGTTATATTATATAAAGCTATATTACCACTCACTGACTGGGTGATTGACATAATTGTTCTCCCAGAAGGAGGGTCGGGAGGTGAAAATGATGTATGGGGGGTTTGGTCAAAATTTTCCGTCAAGTATGGGAAAACCTCGACATCTTCGGATTCTCCTCCTTATCAGGTCACGACCCACCTTCCCGGGCGAACCGTTGGACTTGGACCGGTGGTGCTCGAACAAAAGTCGACATAAATCTTGGTCGAAGTCTACCGGTGACAAAATTTTTTCAATTTTCAAAAAAACAAAATTGTCGCCATACAAAAACGAGATATTTGTATCTCCTCTGATTCGGACCGAATAAGGTATCCGGGGGTTTTAGGGGTCGCTGAATCCGAATATCAAAAAAGATTTTCGATTTCGCCATTTTCCAAGATGGCCGCCATACAAGGAATGGTGAGGCGAGGCCGAAGCCCGCAGCGTCCCCCCCCCAATCCAAGATGGCCGCCATTTAAGTTTAGATTCTAAAGGTGAGGCGAGGCCGAAGGCCGAGCCGAGCTGCGTATAGGAGGAGGCCGAAGGCCGAGCTCCGCGTAGGGCGAAGCCCGAAGCGTCACCAAGCATCTTACCGGCCGACCGCAATCCGAAAATTTCATATCTGCCATCTTGGATTTTAGTTGGGGGAATTGTGACGCGAAGGGCGAAGCCCGGAGCGTCTCGATTCTCCCCACCAAAAATCCAAGATGGCGGATATGAAATTTTCGGGCATACCGACATGGGTGTCGTTTAATAGGTTTTCGGGGTTTGTGGTTCCAAAAATGACATCCATTTTGAAATCCTAGATGGCGGACATGCATTTTTTGTGAAAAACTGTCATTTGATAGGTTTTCGGGGATGCTGATCCCGAAAATGACATTTATTTTCAAATTCAAGATGGCGGACATGCATGTTTTAATTTTTAAAACATTATAAAATAACATCAATTTTTAAATCCAAGATGGTGGCCGTGAAAAACCAAAAAAAGAATGAACGCCTTTTTGACCCTACAGACAGGGTAGCACAACCGCCTCGCGGCCTGCTTTAGCAGGTCGCGCACCACGCGAAACCTAGTTATATATAAATAAATAAATATATAAAATAAGTATAACATACATATACATAATATATATATATGTAAGGGACATGACATGAAAGGGACAAAACAAGCTTGGTAAAGTGGATAGAAGCAAAGACAGTGAATCAAGAGCCTAGCTAAGGAGCGGGAAGGGAAAGGAAATGGGATTTCGTTTGGGTTTTAAAGGAATCTATGGAGGGGGCACATCTTATGGAGACAGGGAGGGAATTCCAAAGCCGGACGGCTTTGACAGTGAAGGAGGAAGTGAAAAAGTTAGTGAAGTGTGAAGGCATATTCAGGGTAGATCGAAGTTGGAGCGAAGGGTTTGAGTAGAAGTAGTAGATGAGAAGGAGAAGCATTGTTTAAGATATAGAGGAGTAGGGATTGAAAAGGATAGAATAAAGGGTGGAAAGAAGGTGGAGGTTACGGCGTTAACGAATCGGGAGCCAATTAAGTTCTTGTCTAAAAGCGGACACGTGATCGTATTTTCGAAGATTTATAATGAACCGAATGCAGAGATTTTACATACGATCTAATTTATTAATAAGCTCCACGGACCACGGATAAGTCAGGGTAACAGGAATCAGCGTAGTCAAGTATGGGTAGGATTAGAGATTGGGCTTATGATATTTTTGTACTGGTCGGCAATAGATACCGTAATCTTCGAAGAGAGCCATACGTAGCAAACACCTTCCTACATACCTCTGCCACCTGAGGCCTCCATGACAGCGTTTGGTCGAAAAGTGCTCCGAGATTTTTTACAGTAGTAGAAAACGGTATTGGAACGCCATTGAATGAAATTTCCGGTAGATGTTCAGTGCTAATCCTTGAGATATAATAGGGACTTCCGATAATGATGGCCTGGATTTTAGCAGGGTTCACAGTGATTCCATAGGATTGACTTCAAGAGTGTATGCGGGCCAGGTAATCATTAGTGGATTGAATCACAAGTGAGACATCGTCAATTCTTGCTTGAGTGTATATCTGGAGATCATCTGCATATAAGTGGTAGAAAGAAGTAAGGGAGTGAGATATGGAGTTTATGAAAATAGCAAAGACAAGAGAGGACAACACGCCACCCTGTGGGACGCCAGCAAATGTACAGCTCCATGAGGAAAAAGAATCCTCAACGCGGATTCGTTGCCGGCGTCCACACAGGTAAGTGCGAAACCAGCCAGTCACCGTTGGAGATATGTTGAGGGAATCCAGCACCCCAAGTAGTATGTCGTGATCTACAACATTAAAAGCGTTGCTAGAATCGAACAATGTAAGGATTGTGAGCTGCTGGTTTTCCTTGCCTATTCTGATGTCATCGGTGATTTTAATTAATGCCGTAGTCGTACTATGTATGTCCCACGCGGAATCCGGATTGAAAGGGATTAAGGAGATCGTGCCTAGTAAGGAACATATTAAGCTGTTGATAGACAAGTCTTTCAAGAACTTTGGACAGGAAAGGGACGATGGAGATAGGACGATAATCGGAGAAGGACTTTGGGTGAACCTTCTTAGGTATAGGAATGATTTGGGAACTTTTCCAGGACGAAGGGAATATACCGGAATCAATTAATAAATTAAGGATCTTTGTGATAACGGGAGTGAGGATATCATGGAGGGGAAGGATCATTTTACGACTGACATTATCATCACCGACAGCATCCGAGGAAATTGACTTAATGGATTTAATATTCTTCTCAACATCACAATCGCTGAATAGCTTGAAAGAAAACGTAGGATACCTGGGAGTTGGCAAAGATAAAAGGTGATTCAACGTGTCCGTTTTTGCATCTGCTGCCATGTAAGAGGTAGCTGTAAAATGAGAATTAAGCGAGTTGAGATCAACATCACTAGGAATGGAGTCAGTGCGAGACTTGCCAACTCCTAAAGTCATCATGAATTTCCAGACTTTAGCCGTATCACCGTTAGTAACAGAGTTGTGAATATGGCGGCGTTGTGCATCACTTACCACAGTATTGCAGCGATTCCTGGCGGCATTGTATTTCTCACGGTTTATATCTGAAGAATTAGCACTGTACCTCGCTTTAGCATGGTTTTTCCTTTCCATCACACTCTTGATTTCAGGTGTAAGCCAAGGAGCAGGAAGGTGCTTGACCCCGATTGGACAGACAGGTGCGTGGATATCGTACAAGCCGATCAGAAACGTGTTAAACATGTCAATACGTTCATCGATGGTAGTAGCACGGTCAATTGCCGACCAGTCGACCTTCAGAGCGTCCTCACGAAGCTTATTCACGTCCATGCATTTGAAATTGCGTTGGAGGAGAACACGCGCTTTGAGTTTTGGAGGGCGAATCTTGTAGGAGAGAAAGACCAAATCATGGTAGGAAAAGGCATTAGCAGCGTGTTGACCGTGCTTAGCGACGTGATTAGGAGAAGAGACGATCATCAAGTCCAGAAGAGAGGGAGTACAATTAGGAAAGTGGTGAGTGACATTTGTTGGAAGAATTTGAAGGTTACAGGACTTAACTAAGGATTTCAAGGCAAGGGACCGGGAATCGTTCTTAAGGAGGCAGGTGTTGAAGTCACCCATTAGCGTTCACTCTGTTGAAGTTACCACAAGCGTTCACTCTGTGCTGTTGTGATATGAGTGGTTTTGAATTGAAAATTGAGTAACCTGATGCGCTGGCCTCTGTACTTATTTAATACTTAAAAAAATAATTGAAAATACCGTAAAAAACATATTTCGACCTCGCAAGTCCAAAGTTATAAACGGTGCACTCGTTGTTGGTAAGTCGTGTATCTGAAAATACATAGCAAGTAAATAATAAAAACAAACTTGATCAAATTCTCAAATTATGACGGGCGTATGTAAGCGTTAGAACCCCAGGGCGTCTATTCCACTAACCAATGGCATCTCAATGGCGCGTGGCGGTGGAATGATAATGGTTACCAGTTCATACATTCAGGGAGCAACATTTAGAACTATATAAACCTCATACATTTGATGACAGCTACCTAGACTGGCAGGCCAACTGAAGTTGTTAGGTAGTTTGCAATTTAATTCTCGGTTGGCGGTGGCGCTGCTGGTCGGGACGGTTGATGTCGAGTTTATGAAGTTTCGATGATGTTCACAATTTTTTTAAACTTTTTAAAATTAAATTACATAAAGAGCCTATGTCATACAATTACTTAACTTACTTAATAGCTTTAAATGAAGAGGAGATGGTGCCGGACAATAACAATTCAAAAAGTGAGGACTTTCATCTATTTATACTAATACTAGCTTTCCGCCCGCGGCTCCGCCCGCGTGGACTACAGGTTATTTCGTGCCCAATTTTGGGATGAAATGTAGCCTATGTCCTTTCCCAGGCTCTATTCTATTTCTGTACCAAATTTCATCAAATTCGCTTCTGTAGTTTAGGCGTGAAAGACGGACAGACAGACAGATAGAGTTACTTTCGCATTTATAATATTATGCTAAATGCTAATTATGCTAATATACCTACGCTAAATGCTAATATGCTAATGCTTAGAACATTAAATATGAAATTAAATGTTAGTATAAATAGATGAAAGTCCTCACTTATTGAATTGTTAGTGTCCGGCACCATCTCCTAGACATTTAAATCTTTTAAGTTATTGTCTATAGTTAGTTAAGTAATTGTATGACATGGGATCTCTATGTAATTTAATTTAAAAAAATTGTGAACATTATCGAAACTTCATACACTAGCAGTGTGGTGATCGGTTGAGAGTAACACCACCCCATCTCTTTCCGTGGGTGTCGTAAGAGGCGACTAAGGAAACACAAATGAGACCTGCCTTCTAGTAATACACCCCAGGCAACGACCACAGTATTATAATAATTCTCCTAGTGAACCGAATGTATTGCGCAGAGCAACGAAGGGGAACTCGCGGGGAAGCAAGCAGCGCGGGCCGGCGCTGGCAAACTCGCGAAGTATGCAGTCCTCCGCGAGCAGGGGTAACGCCACAACGCTTATGCGTTTTCTATTACTTTAACAAGTGTTTATCCATGATAAACTACGCGTCAAGTTGTTTTGACCAACCAACAATAAATAATGTCTATTTACGTTAACGTGCATATGATACCCGGCGTGATTCTTTTGGTGGATTACAGGTACCCCCAGATGACTTTGTTCACTATTGTAATGATTTAGAAACCACATTTAAGCAAAATTTCCGTTCGTCTGTTGGAAACAACATTTCAGAGAAAATATTTAATGTTCTAAGTTTAAATATTTAATGTTCTAAGTAGAATTAAAATCGCGGCCATGCTCATCTTTTCCTCATGTTTTTCTAATAAGATTGTTTAATAAATTTGAATGCGTATTCATTATTTAATTAAATTTTTAAATAGGGAACTAAAATTATCTAAAAATAAAGTTTCACGTAAGTATCTGGCAGTACAACATATGTAAATTAATGTAACATGTTGATTAAATGATCACTTTACAATCACAATATTTTATTTTTATTTTATTTCCCGTTTCGTGGCAACCCTGGCATATCTGGTTGGTACTTATACCGGCGGCGGCATCGCGCGACATCAAAGGCGTTTCACTACTGTAGGGGAATTATTGTAATACTGTGCAACTACACTTTATTTTTTTCTGAATCTGAGGTGTCGTCCTATGGTTTCATGCGGTGTGGCAGGCTCTGTAAAGGGCCGTCTGGTTCGCGACCACCCTCCTATCGAAGTCTGCCGCCAAACAGCTTGCTGTGTTCCGTCGGTGCGTGGAAGTACCAGTGCCTTTATAGGCATTTTCTGGGTTAACTCGCTCCATCATCGACTTAATCTTTGACCTTTATGGTCAGGATTGAGGTCAAGAGTTAACCCATCTTATAATAAAAATAATAAAAAAAAATATTAGTTTGGATTATGAAGAGGGAAGATTTGATTATTGAACAGGCTCCTAAAGTACTGGACCAATTTGAAAAACTCTTCCATCATTAGAATGCCACAGTATACCTGAATAACATAGGCTACATAATTTTCCTTAATTTCGACGGGAACGAAGTCCCGGGCGGGGCTAGTGATGCATAAATAAATACTGTAGGTACTTACATAGGAAATATCGATTCTGGCAAGCTGACCAATGCTCAACGATAGATCCAAGTATTTCAAATTAGGAAAATGTTTGTTTCCAAAACAACTAGCCATAAGAGTAGGATTGTCCCGAAGAGAAAGTGTTTCCAAAGATCCCGCGTGATCTAAAAACGCTGAAGAGAACATATGGGGTTTACTAAACTTTAGGGGGTGATTTTCCTCATGAAACTGAACAACTTCCTTCGAGGAACCTATATGAAATTTTCTAAAAAATTTTGACTTCCATACAAAGGCAAATCAGCGGATCGCTTAAGGCGACTACAGCACCTAAATTACTATTTTATGATCCGTAGATACGAAGAAAAAAATACTACGGTAACATTCAGGACATAAACTAGATAAGTGTTTGCTGAAAACATGATTCAGCACTTTTGGTTCGATAGAAAAAGCTCACAAAGTCACCTCTAAATACCAATATTGTGTATCTTTTAAGCTGTAAAAACGATAGTAAAATGCACACAGGAACTTGAATTTGCTTTCAAAATGTTCGTGATCGAACACTCTCGATAAGTAGTTAACGCATTTTTCGATTTAAGCTGTTACCTTTCCATAAATATCATTTTTCTAACTTTCGAACATGTTTTTACGCACGCACGCTTTCATAGTCCGTAAATTTCGTGTATCGACACTGTTCGCACTGCCGGCCCAGGCCTGTTGAGAGACGGAGACGGTACTATTCCTATGTGTGCTGCCTTTATCGGGTGCTGTAGTCGCCTTAAGTTGAAGCGAATTTTTTTCATAAATCTACCTATATTCCTTGGGGAAAGTTGTTCAGTTTCGTGGGATTATTCAGGTACTTAATTTTCGCTAACTAATTTAAAGTCACCGAATATAATGTGTATTAACACTGATTATGTTTAACAATTTTAAAATTTAATGTAACGCGTTACGACGAGTAACAGAATTAGGTATGTTTTAACTGGCAATTTAAAAGCTTTATAGACCAAGATCCCAGGGCCGCCAGACCTTACTTATTTTCTCATAAACCAAATGTGTCGGAAATAGTAGTGCTAGTACGTACTAGTAATGTATGAATACCAGCTATACTACATTTTTTTTAGCATTAGAATCTTGTAAAATTTGAGTCTTTCATCTGCCACATCAGTGTGTGGCGAACGAAAAAATATGAATAATTTTAAAATTGTATTTTTAATTTATGTTTTTAAGTTCTAAATGCACAATAATGTGACAGTTTATTCATAAATTTTTAATAATATTACATTGTAATTTCAATGTATACTACGAAACTCAAAATAATACAAATAAACAATTCATTTCGAAAAGTTTAACCTATAAAAGACGTCAAGAAGCAGAGGTGGCACACATAAAATGTCACAGCACAGGACAAACGTAACTCATCTCTCACAAGAGTGCGAGTGCGGTTAGTAAATTTTACAGTTTGAGAAATTCCATTTATTGTTATATTTTGTTAGTTTTTGTTGTTGTTAATTTTTAAACGCAAACTGTTCTAAGCCCGCGCGATAAGGGGGCGCGGGGAGAGGCATTTAAGGGGACTGACAGAGGTGCGGGTGGGAATGTGCCCGCACGGTTTACTTTATTGTACAGTTGTTGTTTTTGTTATATAATTACGTTCAATAAAGGACGAGTGTGAAGCCGGTCCGAGTGGACTGAGGCGCAAGGCTTTGAGCTCGTCAAATATGCTTCCATCGCCTAAGGAAAAGAGACCAAAGCAAAATCCCTTTTAGCGCTAGTGAAAAATAAGTGGTCTTAAACATACATGAATTGTTTTTGGAAATGTCGCCTTAAAATAACTTTCCCAATACAGTGGATATAGTCTCAAAGACATCAAACTGCTGTATACAATATACAAAAAGAAAAAAAATATGGCGATGTGCAATCTCTGCAAAGAAAACCAAAGAAAAGTGATTTGGATGACATAATTCTCTCTGGAATCCGAAGGAAAGTGCACAGCTTTTGTTTTCAATATTGAGATAACAAGACTTGATAAAATTCAGGCAGTAGTAAAAAATAAAATAAAAGAAACAAGAACTTAAGGGCATTACTCAACGCTCACACTTGCGAATAACCCAGACCCCATCATGGGTTATCATTTAGAGACTATACTTAGTATACCTGACGAACTGGTGACCAGATATATGATGATTTCTTTGTTGACATTAGCCACTCTCTGGAAAATCTTTTAAACAGGTTAATGTTTTCGAATTCCTAACAGGAGGCGGAAGATTGTTCAATATTTTGGATGCTGAGTATCCGAGCTTCCTTTGAAGAACTCTAACTTACGTGGCAGTAAAACCAATTTAGGAATTCGTTCTGACCTCTTTTTGCCTTGACCCGCGCTAGTCTATTTAAATATTTTTGCTAGTTAGGCAGGGATCTCAAGTTTCTTTAGTTTGAAAATTAAATTACTAAAGACGTCTTTCTATTATTCATATTAAGTATGTTGTAAGTATGTACTTAAGAAGAGTGTGATAATGAGATCGTTTGGGACGTGGTAACAGAATCTAATACACGAGTTTTGCAGTCGCAGCACTTGTTTTTCAGCTTTTTTGTTTAGGCACGGTCCATACTGTGACACAATTATCCAAGTGAGACAAAACCAGACATTTCATCGACTTCCGTCTTACCGACTCACTCATGAAGGGTCGAATGGCGTAAAGTGTTTTTAAATATCTAAATTAAATCTATTTCGTTTTGTTTCTAAGATCTATAATAATCTGAAATATCTTCAACTTGCTCTCCCCGCAATATTCATAGCAATTATTACCAGCCATTGTTATGGAGTAAAAGGAAAAGATATTATTGGTGGCACAGTTTGGGCCTTTCAATAATTTTATTTCAACTCTTGTATTTATCATAGTTTTTGTGTTTGCTAAAAATGTTTACTACCACTGCTTCTTTGTTTACATAATTTCTAATGCTAAAAAAAACGAAGTATAACATGGGCCGACGGCCAATTTTCAGCTACCAAGTTCTGAAGGTACTTCCAAAAATTTCTCACTTGTCTTGAAGTCTGGGTACTATAAAAATATTGTTATAGTTCCCTGAACATCATATACAAAACTCACGGATCAAATTGTAGGTACACTGATAAAAAATTCTCGTTATCATTACTAAAATTCTGGTAAACCCAACAAAAATTCTCGTGCTATTTGTGACAGCGAGAATAGTATTGTGACCTATACAAATGGAGTCTAGTAAAAATGTTGAGTATTTAATACTAAGCTGTTTGTATTTACAACGAGATGGTCTAGTTGTGGGTACCAAATGTTCTTGTTAGCATTACCGAAACTTTTAATATCGTCTACATTCCTTAAGTTGTGATTACTAGACAACTTAGTTATGTCCACGATATGGCTGTTAAGTGTAACTATACCGATATTGTTTTCGTTATTATATGATATTGTAATGATTACTATTTACTATGTAATCATTACAATATCATATAACAGGGTCTACCGTATGGATGGTATGGTGCAATAGGTATTTAAGTATATTACAAAAATATATTACTTATTTATTACCTACAAATATAGCAAACAGCTATAGGTAATATAATTAATAAGTCATATAGTTTTATAATATACAGTAGCACCTATTATATTTACACCTTTTGTAGGTTGAAAAATGATATCAAGAAGTTGACAAGCCTGTGTAAATTCTAAATGTAAAACATGTTCATAGTCTGTGGGTGAATTTAACAACAATTTATAATTGTTTAAATCTTTTGTAAATTGTAACTCAAAACCCAAAAAAGTTAAGGTTAAAAAAGTATTCTGAGGAATTTAGTTTATTTTCAAATATTATATATATTTACACAGGCTAAAGCATGGGAAAGCTTGTCTGGAAAAATAAACAATTAAATCATATTTAACATTCTTATATTTTAGAATTAAAATAACATCAAATTAAGGTTGCGACGCTATCTTCATATAAATTTTGTTTAAAAAAACACTTTTATTTCTTTCACAAATTGTTTAATTTCTTCACTCACCAGTACCCTTTATGTACTACCGACAAATAAAAAATACAAACAATGAAACCATTTACTTTTCGTGAAATATATCCAGAGTTAAGTATACCTTTTTGTGAGTTAAAAAAACCCTGAAGATGATGTAAAATCGAAACCGGTCGGTAAAGAAATTAAACCATTTGTGAAATATTACAAGTCTTTTTTAAAACAAAATATTCATATCAAATTAAAAATACCAATGTAACTTTGGAGATCTTAATTAGAGATCTTAATATTAACAAGCTTCCTTAATTTAAACTTACTATATAGTAGAAGACTTAGTTAGACTTTTACTTACTAGTATACCCATTCCTAGTATGCAAAGAACCATGCTTAGCCCTACGACGTCCGTATTTCTTGAGATATTATTATAAAAATTTATCTATGAGATAATTAAACTTGAAAATTTTATTTACATTCTTATTTTTCCATCCCTGAATTGCAGTTACAGAAAGCTTTTGTATAAATTTAAAACTCCTTGAGATAAGGAGTTTGTTTCAGTTTATACATTAATTAGTGATATCGATATTAATAACTACTCGTAAGTGAAACATGCCTATGTATACCGGTTAGGTTAGATGCTCTTGATCCCTTTTTCTGTTTATGGTTTCATGCAAGTCCATGGGTCTGTTAAGATAAAACTTTCTTTCGATTCAATTTTGGATGGTCGTCAGATGGTCTTTTTAACCCCCGACGCAAAAAGAGGGGTGTTATAAGTTTGACCGCTATGTGTGTGTGTGTGTGTGTGTGTGTGTGTGTGTGTGTGTCTGTGTGTCTGTCTGTGGCACCGTAGCTCTCAAACGGGTGAACCGATTTGGATGCGTTTTTTTTTATTTACAAGCAGGTTTTTTGGCGATGGTTCTTAGATACGTTTTATCAAAATCGGTTCAGCCGTTTCAAGGTCATCAGCTCTTTTGTTAGCTGCGGTAGGGTTCTTAGACTCTTAATGTGTATTTACTTTACTTTCAAACATACATATGACCTAAAACTTGAAGCACTCATGTATGCTTAATAACTATTCAGGATTATGGAACTCTTGGTCTGATGCTGCAGCCAGGATATCCAGAACACTAGCACACTCTTAAAAAAATAATAGTAGATATGTCGTGTTTGGACTCGTTTTGTTCAGTATTTGATTCTGCATACAATGCAATGGTGGCAACACGGTGAGCTGATGCTGCGGCCAGGATATCCAGCACACTAGTACACTCTTAATTATTTTGAAAATAAGTTAAAAATTTTGAAATAAAAATTAAATTAAAAATTTAAACCCCCCCCCCCCGCAAAAAAGTAAAGCGGACATTTAAAAAGTAAAAAATAATACCTTTCGTTGAGCCATCAAATTCATTTCAGAAATACCTATATATATTTTAATTATCGAAATCGATGGATGGCACGATAGGGTTTGCTCATTAAAATGGCGCTATAATGTCGCGTCGTCGGGGTACCGCTTTAGTGAATCAGTGAATAGTCAATCAAATGAAGGGTCTGATTTTTTACTTTTTATTTATTGAAAGGTATTATTTTTTACTTTTTAAATGTCCGCTTTACTTTTTTGCGGGGGGGGTTTTTTTTGGTTTTTGATTGTGGTTGAGCGAGAGTCAGAGCCAATAATGTAAGGATATGGATAGATATAGCCTCTTGAGACTGTACTTCATCAGTTTTGCCTGTAAAAAAACATATCGATTAATAAGTATATGTACCATGAGCCAGTAATGTCCTGCAAAATTAAAAGGAAATACCATATTCAGTTTTCGGCTTTAAACTAGGTTTAAACTAAACACATACCTAGTTGATTTAATAAAAAAACTCTTTTAATTACTGTAGGTACTCATAAAACTGTTACAAATGTCACTTTTTTGTAAATAAATCTGAGATAAAAACAATTTTAGTGCAATTCCAGTACCTACCGTTCATATAAGAAAGAGAACCGTAGTAGGTATAACTTACCTTCGAAGTGATCAATGTATTGCTGAAGTCCCCTCGTTTCTAATAACTTCTTGACATCGGTATCGGTGTTCATCCTTTGATATATCCGACTATTTGATGACACTAGTCCAATTAGATATTTGCCGAACGCAGATTTAACTATTTTTTCACACACAACACTTAAACTTTTTGGTCTTATAGTTGACAAGTTCCAACCTGCAATGAGGCTGGCCGCGTGGCTATATACGGGCGACATAGGAGTGCGGGCGGTGAAGCGGGAAGCAATGTTTCTAGCGTTTGGTTGGGTTTGCCGCACTATTTATTCGAATCAACTATACGATTTGTAGATGCTACATTATTCTCGTAATGATAACGTACCATTGTGTATTTATAACTAAAGGCGGCGTTGTCAATACAAAGTAATGTATTACAAAAAATTATCGTAGATCATAACGAACAAATGTTATTGGCGACAAGACAGTCTGTTACATAGTGCTAAATTCTAGTTCCTGCAACATATTCCTCTATTTACTAGTAATTCTGGTAGTCTTGTAACTTGATATTTTTTTCAGTGTGTAATCGCATAATTTGCTTGTAAACTGTAAAGCGTCTGGCAGAAATTACAGCCGACGAAGAGTGTCTGACGGTGTTGAACATTATTTTTTATTAATTATATTCTATAAGACATCAGCAGCCAGACTTCAAGACAAGTGAGTAATTAAACGGTTTTATTTAGCTCACCCCGTTTGTTTTATTTATTCTTGGGTCAAATTTAGTAATTCAAATTTCACCCTCTTCCTGTCAACCGATTAATCTGAAATTTTGTATACACTTTGGATTTTGGTGACAATACAATTATGTTTATTCATTATCATTACAAATTCAAGATGGCCGCCGCTACAAAATGGCGGATAATTTATGTTTTATTAATCCCATCAATATGGGTATCAAATGAAAGGGCTCAACAAGCAAAATACAATATACTATAAAAAATTGAAATCCAAGATGGCGGCCGCTACAAAATGGCGGATAACGTAGGTTTTATCAATCCCATCAATATGGGTATCAAATGAAAGGGCTCAACCAGCAGAATGCAATATACTATAAAAAATTGAAATACAAGATGGCCGCCGCTACCAAATGTATGTTTTTAATAAAAACTAAAAACTAGAAAATAAAAATAGGTAAAAAAACTTTTTAAGTTAAACGGTTTTATGTTAAACATACATTGCAATGTTTAAGATAAATGTACTAAAAACCAAAAAATAATAAAATAGATACAGTCGTGGGAATTATAAACATATGCATAGACTAGACTAAAATAAAACCGTGGGGCATATTAAGTCGATAATTTGTAGACACTTATGACGTGCCCCACGGTTTTATTTTAGTCTAGTCTATGCATATGTTTATAATTCCCACGACTGTATCTATTTTATTATTTTTTGGTTTTTAGTACATTTATCTTAAACATTGCAATGTATGTATAACATAAAACCGTTTAACTTAAAAAGTTTTTTTACCTATTTTTTTTGGAAGTACCTTCAGAACCTGATAGCTAAAAATTGGCCGCCGACCCAGGTTAGCTGGTATTCATACATTACTAGTACGTACTAGCACTACTATTTCCCACACATTTGGTTTATGAGAAAATAAGTAAGGTCTGGCGGCCCTGGGATCTCCGTAATGTAGAAGTATTCTTGGGGCATTCAGTTTACCAGACATAGTCACTAATACTTACCTCTTGAATTACCATTGTAGATTTCATTTATTAGTAAATCTCTACATATCAGACTATTATTATCCAATATAAAAGTTTTCAACTTAGGGGTTTTCTCCAATACCGGCGTAAAAAATCGGCCTTGTAGGGCGTTGCGGGATAGATCCAAAAACGTCAAGTTATAAATATGTGGTATTCCCAATACTATACTGTAATAATAATATTTAAATAGTAAATTATATCAAAATATACATACAGGGTGTCCTTTGACAGCTTAGCAAAAACTGAAACCATGAATTCAGACCATCATTCTAAATGATTATTCGGCTGAATTTCATATTTTTTAATGTTTTTTGCTTTTACATGAAATCATTTATTCCAATACACTTCATTTTGTAATTAAAAAAAATAATAACAGCGTAAAACACGAAAACCAGTAATGTACATGGACAACGGCACATCATGCTATCCAAAACTGTCAAATTTCTTAAATCGATTTTCAATTTTATCTCCAAGCATTAGAGTTTACTATCCATTAGTAGAGTTAATTTCACATTATATGGATAAGCGCATCCCTGTGACTATGGTCCTATTCGATCTTAGTAGAGCTTTTGATTGCGTTTGCCATGAGACTACTCAGAAAACTAGAGTCTTATGGAATACGAGGACACGCGCTTAGTTGGATCAAATCTTATCTGGGTGATCGAGTACAAAGAGTGGAGATAAATAAATTGAATGGATCTCTACATTTAACAGAATATCATTCTAAATATTTAAATACTGATTTTGTGGGGTGCCACAGGGAAGTATTCTTGGACCTTTACTTTTTATATTATACGTTAACGATCTCCCATCAATTACTCAACATGAATGTAGGTACTTTATTTGCCGATAACATTTCAATCATAATTAATAAATCTTTAAATGCTGACTACGAAAATGAAATTAATAATACAATATTTAATGTTATCAATTGGCTAAAACGTAATAATCTAACTGTTAATGTATCAAAAACGAAATTAATACAATTCTATAATAAAAATGGACATCCCAAAACTATTTCTGTAACTCATGACGGTTCACCAATCGCTGCGTGTACAAAAACAAAATTTCTTGGTTTTTACATAGACTCCCAATTATAAATTGGAAAGATCATGTGTCTTTCGTTTGTCAGAAACTAAATAGATTTACTTACGCACTCTATCGTTTCACGACACTCAGTAGTCGAAAGACAGCTCTCACAGCATACCATGGATATGTCTGCTCTACACTAAGATACGGCCTTGTGTTATGGGGTAACTGCGTTGACGTGGGTCGTCCATTTGTAATTCAGAAGAAATGTGTAAGAGCAATGTGCGGTGTGGGGCAAAGGGAGTCCTGTAGGCCACTATTTAAATAATTAAACATATTGACTTTACTATCAATGTACATTTATGAAGTTTGTGTGTTCACCAAAAATAACCTTCAATTTTTCTTAAAGATTGGTGAGGTGTGTGCATTCGCAACCCGGTATCCGAATCGTTTAGTAGCGCCTTCCTGCTCTACCACAACTTGTCATCGAAACTGTTACCTGCATGCCTAAGATAATCGCAGTGGCGTTATGTCATGGCATGTCGATAAAATATCTCGTGTCGTCTTCTCTGTCACGAACCTTAGCATGAACGATATGAGAGAGATACATCTCGTCACAACAAAATTTATCTCATGACTAGATGTCAAAGTTGACAGTTGTTTTTCATTTTAAGGCTCCGATGTTGGGTTGGCCAAAACAATACGTTTCTTTCATTCTTTTTAGACCATATGAGGACGCGATTTATGAATGAAAAAGGAAAATTCATAGACTTTTCACATAAATGACGCCACTGTCAGTTTTTACCCGACTGCGTGACGCAAAGGAGGGTAATGTGTTTATCAGCCTATCTATGTATTATGTATGTTATTGGCCAGAAATTGTATGCAGCACAAGATATGAAATTAACAAAGTAGGTACTACCTATAGATTATACTTAAGTACTAAAGTCATTAAAGTATACAGGGCTTTAGGTAAATCTCTTACAACCTCTCGGGTGCTTAATCAGTCTATCAAACTGAACAACTTTCCCAGGGAACATAGGTCAAAATATGAAAAAAAAATTGAGTTACCATCCAAACTTTATCAGCATATACCTAGCGCATTTTGTATGGGATCTCAAAATTTTTTTTTTGTATTTTCACCTATGTTCCTTGGGAAAGTTGTTCAATTTCATGGACTTATTAACCACCCGAGAGGTTGAAAGAGATTTACCTAAAGCCCTGTATAGTACTAAAGTGATTAAAGTATATTGATGTTAGGTAAATATTGAAATCCGCAGCTTAACTTTAAGTGGACTAGGAGACCATTCCCGTTTTTGGGATCTAGGTCTATTGTGAGCCTAGAGATTATAAACTGAGCCATAGGCTTTGAAATTCGCCACAAACTTTGGAATTCTGGGTCTTCTATGTCGAAGGGGTCACAAATGTCTCTAATGCGCCTTCGCTCAATTTTTCTGGCCTGACGCCTTCCGTAAAGGCTTATCATATAATTGTGATAAGGGATCGCCATGTCCGACTCCACTTCCAGTCACTTACCCACCTTAGAACAAACGTTCGATTTTCCTCGACCGGGATGGGCTCTCTTTTTCATGTGGAAAAATTTGTCACGCTCAAAATCGAGCACGCCATAATATCACATATCCATCTGACAAGACCCGACAAAAATGCGTTTGCCCAAAAACGGGAATGGTCTCCTAGCCCACTTAAAGTTAGGCTGCGGATTTCAATACCTATTTATCTAACATCAATATACTTTAATCACTTTAGTACTATACTGGGCTTTAGGTAAATCTCTTTCAACCTCTCGGGTGGTTAATAAGTCCATGAAATTGAACAACCTTCCCAAGGAACATGGTGAAAATACAAAAAAAAATTGAGATCCCATACAAAATGCGCCATATGCTGATAAAATTTGTATGGGAACTCAATATTTTTTTCATATTTTGACCTATGTTCCCTGGGAAAGTTGTTCAGTTTCATAGACTGACTAAGCACCCGAGAGGTTGTAAGAGATTTACCTAAAACCCTGTATAAATAAATAAATAAATAAAAATAAACGCTACACACTCAAAGGACCACACTAAGGTTTTCCCTTGTGTCGTGGGTCCCTTGGAATACACAAAGACAAACACAAACACCCATGACCCGAGAACAAACATCTGCTACTACACAAACATCTGCTGTATACTTTAATGACTTTAGTACTTAAGTATAACTTATAGGTAGTACTTTGTTAATTTGATATCTTGTGCTGCATATAATTTCTGGCCAATTACATACATAATACTCGTACATAGATAGGCTGATAAACACATTACCCTCCTTTGCGTCGCGCAGTCGGGTAAAAACTGACAGTGGCGTCATTTATGTGAAAAGTCTATGAATTTTCCTTTTTTATTCATAAATCGCGTCCACATATGGTCTAAAAAGAATGAAAGAATTTGGCCAACCCAACATCGGAGCCTTAAAATAAAAAACAACTTCAACTTTGACATCTAGTCATGAGATAAATTTTGTCACGACGAGATGTATCTCTCTCATATCGTTCATGCTAAGGTTCGTGACAGAGAAGACGACACGAGATATTTTATCGACATGCCATGACATAACGCCACTGCGATTATCTTAGGCCTGCAGCAGGGCTAAGATAATCGCCGTGCCATAATTATCACACGCCGTATCACACGGTCACGTGACTTTTTGTCGTTATCTCGTCGGACCCTAACATAAACTCATTTTTGTCATGTCATGGCATGTCGTTCGGTCAAATTAGCCACGTGAGATAATTTTGTCATCAAACTCTAACATGAAACGCATTTTTGTCGGGTCTTGACAGATGGATATGTGATATTATGGCGTGCTCGATTTTGAGCGTGACAAATTTTTCCACATGAAAAAGAGAGCCCTTCCCGGTCGAGGAAAATCGAACGTTTGTTCTAAGGTGGGTAAGTGTCTGGAAGTGGAGTCGGACATGGCGGTCCCTTATCACAATTATATGATAAGCCTTTACGGAAGGCGTCAGGCCAGAAAAATTGAGCGAAGGCGCATTAGAGACATTTGTGATCCCTTCGACATAGAAGACCCAGAATTCCAAAGTTTGTGGCGAATTTCAAAGCCTATGGCTCAGTTTATAATCTCTAGGCTCACAATAGACCTAGAGCCCAAAAACGGGAATGGTCTCCTAGTCCACTTAAAGTTAAGCTGCGGATTTCAATATTTACCTAAAATCAATATGCTTTAATCACTTTAGTACCATACAGGGCTTTAGGTAAATCTCTTTCAACCTCTCGGGTGGTTAATAAGTCCATGAAATTGAACAACTTTCCTAGGGAACATAGGTCAAAATATGAAAAAAAATTGAGTTCCCATACAAACTTTATCAGCATATAGCGCATTTTGTATGGGATCTCAAATTTTTTTTTTATATTTTGACCTATGTTCCTTGGGAAAGTTGTTCAATTTCATGGACTTATTAATAATGCAAATGCGCTATATGCTGATAAAGTTTGTATGGGAACTCAATTTTTTTTTCATATTTTGACCTATGTTCCCTAAGAAAGTTGTTCAGTTTCATAGACTGATTAAGCACCCGAGAGGGTTGTAAAAGATTTACCTAAAGCCCCTGTATACTTTAATGACTTTAGTACTTAAGAATAACCTATAGGTAGTACTTTGTTAATTTCATATCTTGTGCTGCATACAATTTCGGGCCAATTACATACATAATACATAGATAGGCTGATAAACACATTACCGTCCTTTGCGTCACGCAGTCGGGTAAAAACTGACAGTGGCGTCATTTATGTGAAAAGTCTATGAATTTTCATTTTTCATTCATAAATCGCGTCCACATATGGTCTAAAAAGAATGAAAGAAACGTATTGTTTTGGCCAACCCAACATCGGAGCCTTAAAATGAAACATCTAGTCATGAGATAAATTTTGTCGTGACGAGATGTATCTCTCTCATATCGTTTATGCTAAGGTTCGTGACAGAGAAGACGACACGAGATATTGTATCGACATGCCATGACATAACGCCACTGCGATTATCTTAGGCCTGCTGATAGCATCATCATATCAGCCTATTGCAGTCCACTGCTGAACATAGGCCTCCCCCAAGGTGCGCCACTTTGCACGATCCTCCGCTGTTTTCATCCAGCCACTACCCGCTATCTTCTTTAGGTCATCTGACCATCTGACTGGGGGGCGTCCTACACTACGTTTGCCAAGACGTGGTCTCCATTCGAGAACCTGTCTACTCCAACGCTCGTCGGTTCTGCGACAGACATGGCCAGCCCACTGCCACTTGATAGCTGATAGCATAAGAGATTTATAATCAAAAAAATTTAAAACCGAGCTATATAAGTTTCTTTGTGACAAATGTTTTTATAGTGTAGACGAATTTATGGCATATAATATTTAATTGAACATGTATTTTAATTCATTTTGTCATTTTTAAATTATTAATTATGTTCATTTTTATAATTATCTCACATTTTGACATTATGGTTCTCTTCCTGCCTTGACATTGTTATTTCAAATAGTCTTCAAATAGTATTTTAATTTTACTACTGCATTCTTTAAGTTGCATACCATTCAAATGGTTAAATGTGTGAATCTACCTATCATATACCACCAATGTACTGTACCACATTTATTGCAAATAAAGAATATTT
>CATLJT010000217.1:0-21237 GCA_949987775.1 Aproaerema taeniolella
TGGGCGCTGCAGGCCTAAAGGGGGGCGGTAAGAGACCCAGCAAAAAAAGGGGGCGTTGTGTAGGGCTTTGGGGTCGATTTATAATTTCATCTACCTAGCTAGGAAGACTCTTAGACACCGACTGAGCTCTCGACTCTCGACTACATCTTGTGAACATCAACTAATATTAATTAAGATATAGCTCAAACTCGGTTCGATATAATAGACCGCGGGCAATCATGTTTTAACAAGTGTTAAATAATCCGATTTGTACATTCCTGTATCAATCGGCTGGTTCTATAATACTTGTTCTTGCTTGTCGAGTACGATTGGGCGTCGAATGAGATAAACGAGTTTATGCACGTTTGTCTTATTCCTGTTGGTGCGTGCTGCTTATGCAATCCTATATAAACGACGTAAATTTATTTTATTTTCATTTGCGGTTTCGCGCATAATAGATAAGCAGTACTTCATTATAACACTTACGTATTTCTCAAAACAAAACAATGTCGGAAGTAAAAAAGAAGAGACGGCAATACTCTGCGGAATATATTAAATTTGGATTTATTGAAAATCCTACAAACCCGTCGTCGCCTTTGTGTCTTCTATGTCTAAAAACATTTTCGAACGAAGCAATGAAGCCTTCAAGACTGCAAGATCATTTGAATAAAATGCATCCAGATAAGAAAGACAAGAATGTAGCATATTTTCAAGACCTAGAGAAGAAGCATAATATTCAGCCAAGTGTATCAAAACTATTTTCGGCGGCTGCTAAGCAAGATGACGACGTACTTCGAGCTTCGTACAATATCTCTTTGTTAATTGCTCAAAAAGGCAAACCACACAACATCGGAGAAGAGTTAATTTTGCCAGCAATAAAGGAAGTAATAACTACTGTGCTTCATAAACCGCCGCAGATATTATCCGAAAAATTCCTTTGAGTAATAATTCTGTGCAAAGACGAATTGATGAAATGGCTGAAAACATTGAAGAATCATTGTGCAATCATCTGAGGACTAGTCAATTCTCAATTCAGCTCGATGAGTCCACTTTACCAACTAATGAAGCGTTGTTGCTATCTTACGTGAGGTTTATTAAAGATGAGAAAATACGTGAAGAACTATTGTTTGCCAGAAATTTGGAGACAGATACAAAAGGCGAAACCATATTCAATACATTGGAAAAGTTTTGTGAAGAGAAAGAGATTCCTTTGAAAAATATTATATCAGTTGCTACGGATGGCGCTCCGGCTATGACAGGGCGCCATAAAGGCTTCATAGCGTACTTAAAAAATAAAATTCCAGATGTCCTTGCTATACATTGCGTTATTCATAGATAACATTTGGTTGCTAGAAACTTAAGTGAACGACTATTTCAATCACTGCAATATGTCATCAAAGCAGTCAATAAAATCCGTAGCAGCTCTTTGAATGATAGATTATTTCATCAGCTTTGTGTTACTAATGACGAAGATTTCAACCGTTTATTGCTTCATACTGAAGTTCGTTGGCTGTCAAGAGGCAATTGTCTGATTCGATTTTACAACCTGTTTGACTCTGTGATAGAGTTCTTGGAAACTAAAGATACAGAACTGCGCAACAAGCTCATAAAATCAAAAAATGATATAGCTTACATGACAGACCTGTATAAATTGTTCAACGACATGAACCTCCAACTGCAAGGCGATGAACTAAATTTAATTAAAACAAAAAATGTCGTTGCTGCTTTCGCAGCCAAACTGCTTCTGCACAAAAAGAATATGGGCAGACGTGAGTTTCACAATTTTCCGAATTTATCAGTATCCTGCAGTAACGACGACTTGTTTGCCTACTGCCAACATTTGGAAAACCTCCACATTGACTTCACCGAACGATACCAGGACATTTTAAACTTGGAAATACCAGACTGGGTGTTGGATCCGTTTTCAAATGTCAACATAGCAATGTCACCTCAGCTGGAAGAAGAACTTATAGAATTGACAACAAACGAAGAAATAAAAATCAAGTTCAAAAATGGATATCAAGAATTTTGGCTTCAAAAACCGATCCTGCAATTGTACCCTGGATTGTGGTCAATTGTTCAACGATTCTTGATAGCATTCCCATCGTCATATTTGTGTGAACGTGGTTTTAGTGCTGTGGCAACGCTGCTTACTAAAAAGAGAAATCGTTTGCGTGTTACCGAACGTGGCGACTTGCGGCTGTTTTTGAGTAAATTGGAACCTGATATCAACAAACTTATTGAACAGCATCAGATTCAACCTTCACATTAGTTTTTGTATAAGAATTGATTATGTTTGTTTTATTTTCAATAAAAGATACTCTGTCCGAATACTATAAAGTTGCGTTTCAATAATCAGTTATAAGTACTTAGCGGTTTTTAAGTATGTTTAAAAAGGGGGGCGTTAAAAAATAATTTATTCTTAAAGTGGGCAGTAGACAAAAAAAGGTTGGGAACCCCTGATCTACAGCAACACCCGTGCCTTTAAGACTTCAGACGGCTTTTATTGTGCCCATTAATAGTCAATATTTCAATTTTTACTTGCTTCTTTTAAACTAGCTCTACTACAGGTGTAGATTCTAGGCTCTAACTGGAATATACTTCCAAAGCCCATGCCCAAGCAAGACCAATGTACTGATTAATATAAAAATAAAAGGTACCTACACTAAACCATATATTATTTTGTATGTTTAGTAACCAAAAAGAGCCGTTTCAATCAAATAAAAAATATCGACCATCAATATCAGTTTTAATTTGTTGTTTAAAGTAAAAGTAGGGTAAGTTAAGTAATATTAATTGTTTTCAATTGGGTCAGTATTTAATGGCCAATTAATGTCGTAGCGATACCTTCTATTAAAAACACAGTTCTACATAGATAGGTATCTTTACTTGGTGAACTTGTTGACCAATCTCAATTTGTTAGCACCAATTTACATTTACTACGACCGATATATCTATGGATTCCGGCCGCAAATTTCTGGATTACGTGACAAATGCCCATCGACCACATCACTATGGGTATACCAAATGGATGTTCAACAATTTACTGTTATTGCTCAACCGCGAGTACGCTGGCAAAAATTGGAAGGCAACAGAAAAGTACGGAAACTAATAAAAAACTTTTAGGGAATAAAAAATACGATACGGTCCTAGAACTTTTTATAATAACTCAGTTCAGTCGCAATTTTGCAATACAAAGCCTCTACTCGAATATGAAGTATTTGCGAGACAAAGAGCTTAAATATAAACCCATTCAATTTAATCGTATTGTCGACTAAAGTACTTAAAGCTCTCCACTCCACTCAACCTTAAAATTAAGTTTTATCATTCACGCCTTGTGAAGTTGTGACATTTATAAAATTAAAACTTATTAATGTGGGTGTCATGTTTTATAATTTAATTATACAGATATATTGATATCGCCGCACCACGTTCATCTTTCACGACCTTTATGTGCAGAAAGCGAGTTTAAATATTGACCAATAATTCTGTGATGATTGCTCTAAGCCTATTTATTGACTTTCTATGAGCCAATATGTGTGGGGTATAATCAAGTGATCGGCCACAGACTGCTGATGGATTAGCGCACTCTGTGTAATACGGCAAACGAACGTCACGAGGACTATCGATTGGACACGCCTTGTGGGCATCGAAGGGCTTCCCTCCAGTGACATGACACCTGGGTCTCTGTACACATCATTACCCAGATACAACAAGGAAATTGCTCCTTAAATAGATTAAAGACAGCCCGACATAATAAACAACACTGACGTTGTATTTGAATTTGAGTACGTGTGTAATTATACGTCAATAACATAATATCTATCAATCAATCGTTTATTTGTCAGAACAAATGTCACTCACTATATTTTGTAACTATAACGCTTTTCTTACGTATGTAAGTTTACTATCCAAAGAGATATTATTTCTACGTTTATTCCAAGGTTATCCCTAAACCATGATGCCAATCAGCATGTTTACTAAATTAAAAAATAAATACACCATCGAACTATCATTGTTCTATTACTTGGAAAAAGCCACATTGTTACTATATAAAATATTAGGTATTTTGTATATGGTCGAGGTTTTATTTGACATACACAGTTTAATAATATTCCTTTAAAACTTCCGAAAAGTAATGAATAATGCAACTAAGTACAATGTCATGTTAATGTGAAAATATCTTTTTTTAATAATACTTACTTGAATAAAACCACATCAAAATTCTTAGAAATAGCTTAGAAATAGTACATTTAAAACATAAAAAGCTAAATAGCTATGTACTTATATAAATAGAGCAACGATAAAGGTGCATAATATATCATGAAATTATAGCTTGAAGCATGCCTGAAACCGATACATTTCCACGTTATGCCTACATAAATCGTTTTAAGCTTGCCTATGCAAACAACGATAAGAGTTTACCCTAACTGTGTCCATAAACCTATCTACAGGGGTTAAGTAAAGGTCATGTAGCTACTACAGAAAATGGCAATTGAACACGCTTCCTTGTACACCTACAAATGTGCAAATATGCAGCTACTAAAATCTGGAATAATTCCACCACCGATTCGTAACTTAACCAATCTTCAAGCTTTTAAACGCAATTATCGTCTTCATCTTATAAATATTCAAAAATACACACACGGTCGGTCTAGTGATATTGCACGATTTTTCATACAAAAGAGGCATGTTTGAGAAGCTATAAAAGCATACCCGGGATATATGGAGGGCTACTATTTTCAGACGACCAAGTGCTAAACCTGAATTTTTTCAATTGTAGTCAATAAATTTTGCTTGAAATTTGTGTAAACGTGACGGAAACAAAAACGAAAATGCACTTTTTGCCTGCTTTTTGTATGAAAATAGTCGAATTTACGCAATTTTATTTTCAATTTCGTCACGTTTTCACAAATTTATTGATTAGAATTGAAAATTCAGGTTTAGCACTTGCTCGTCTGAAAATCATAGTGCTCCATGTATCTCGAGTATGCTTTTGTAGCTTCTCAAACAGACCTCTTTTGTATGAAAAATCGTGCAATATCCCTAGACCGTGTTTATGTGTACAGACAACAGCACGTCAGGTTACCCATGTGCACTACGAAAGCCGGCGCTTTGACGAGGGAGATAAGGGTGACGTCAAGGTTAACATGTATAGCCTGATGTGCTTCCGTGAGTACTTATATCAAAGAAGCTGAGTAACTTCCTAATAACCCTTTTACTTTAACAATATTTTAAAATTTAATTTTGAAATTATGTTGGGTTTTTTTTTTTATTGTTTTGTTATGTTGGGATTTGAATATAATCTTGTTTGACAATACAGTATCTCTATTGATTTCGCGAAAGGATATTTTGCTCTCAATACGTTAGTTTTATCTTTCATTTTTTTTTAATTCATGCCATTGGATAAGCCAAGACCCAAAAAAGTGATCTGTCACTTTTTTGGGTCTTTGCGAAAGATCAGCGCTGTGGTAAATCCAAAGTTGTTTACCCACATTACGTATGCCGAGTCAGCGCCTTTTTGTAATAGCAGTGAATAAAGTGTTTATTTATGTATCTATCTTTGTAAGAATAAGTATAGTATAAAAGGCAAAACTACAATCAAAATTCGCCCATCTTCTATTCAGCGAATCGATGGCAAGTAACTCATATTATTCTATATATAAATTATAAATATTACTTTTATAGAAATGAAATTCATAAAATACAGAAATTATTAAAGGTGGAAAAATAGGTAAGAATATAAAAGAGATGGAAATGATGAATATACCTACTTTTAAAATACACCGTTTTGTTATTTGACTCAAGTCTAGCAAAAATACGTCTAAAGTCCACTGTACAGAGGCCAGCGCATCAGGTTACTCCATTGTCATTGCAAAACCACTCTTATCACAACAACACAGAGTGCACGCGTGTGGTAACCTGAGTTGTGGCCGTCCGTACAATTGGAAAACACAGTGTGGTCACATTAAACGTAAACAGTAGTTTGTGACCTCGTCTCTGATCTGTATAAAAATATAGAGATGGGTTTAAAAACAACGTCCAGTTAGACAGCTTTGTCTGAAGCCATTCGCAAAACGTGATTACAACAGACTTGGATATTTACCTAATTCGGAACATTTTATTTTTTTAGAGTTCTAGATTTATCGTCTATTGATCTAAAGTAACTGTTTACCTTTTAGTTCCGCCTGGATTGAATTTTATTTAGATTTTGGGATCAGGCCAATGTGACAACGTCCCGCGCGTAATGTGAGTATGAATGCTATTCTCAACTCTTCAATGAAACATTTCCTGTTTTACACGAGAATACTAAAATAGCTTATTAACGCAGCGCGAACGTTTTAACTTAGAAATTGAGGTACTTCGTAGCGAGTATGCAACAAGAGGCTAACTAACTTCTAACTTCTTTTAGCCCACGCTTTCCTTAATTCCTTAACTTTCAAATCCTTAAACTTGGTCCCGTAATTCACAATTTTCATTACTTATTCGTGACAGAAGGATTGAATAATGGTTACATGTCGAGTCTCATGGATGGGCGACGTTACCTCACGATGTTCTTCTTCCCACTGCCAGCCACTGTCTCCAATTTAAATTGTAATGTAAATCTCGTAACGTTCATAATTGATTATGTATTCGATAGGAAAGTATTTAAATTAAGAGAAACCGGTACTAAACAGAATAATTTATTAACTCCCACGAAGAATGCACATGATTCATTAAACTGTATTGGTTACAAACTTATGACTCGATTTTTTTAGCCTTACTCTCTAACAAAAATTTAATATTTACAGCGACTTTTAAAACAAAAGTTCGGTGGTAGAGTTTGCAATCCTTTAGTTGCAAGAATTAATTTCCCAAAACTCAACGACTCTGCTAGTAAAACGTTTCTATCAAACTAAAAAAGATCGTATATTTAAGACCAAAAATGGAAAGTCAATGATGTAGAGCCATGAAAAAATTACAGGGACCTTCAGGAAGAAGCCTCTGCTGGCTGCGGTATCAATTTAATTTTCTTTGCTGCAGAAAGTGTAGCATATAACAGACGATTTAACAATCGAATTCTGAAAAATTGTTTGTTTGGAACCATATATTTTTACTCCTTTTACTTTACTTTTACTCCTTAAAAAACATCCTACACTCATTCTTTTTTACTCCAAATTCCAATCCGGAAAGCCAAATGTTTATTATTCAAACTTCCTCAAACTGCATCATGAATTCCACAGACAAGCTACGAATGCAGTAAAACAGCCAGCCAATAAATTGTACACAAGGCGGACTGTACTGACAAACATTGCGATTAGTATTGGTCTTTATTTCAAGAGGAAATGAGTCGTTTGTGGTTGTATTTGGTTAAGCAAGTACGTTGTTATTATAAGAGTAATTCTCTTTGTAAGTAGGTAGCTCTTAGGTACGCAGCGTTGTGTAGTAAACAATGCATTGAGCAAATAGTCCGTAGGCTAAATAAGCGAGTGATTCACCAGGCCAAAAGGCGTGCCCGTAAACCCGGCGATTCGCATCAACTCGTTCGAACTAAATCAAAACGGACTCACTCACAAACAAAAGACTTTTAATTAACAATTCCGCACTCTACACTGAAACTAAAACGCAAATAATTTAGTAACTAGAGAAACTAAAAAATTGTATATAACTTTGCCTAGAAGTACCGTATTTTATTGAGTTTAGGACTACGCAGAATTAAACATTTAAAAAATACTTTGATTGCTTTAGATACAACCATTTAAACAATAGTGGAGTAATGTTCGTTGTCAATTAAATTACTCATAGTAGGTATTTATTATTATCATTCAGTAAGTAAGAAAGTATGTTCAGTAGGTAAATCTGGTAATACGTATTTTAGTAGTGAATAGAAGATACTTTGTAGTTTACGGTACGCCTATGATCTTACCTACTAAAACTTTACAAGATTGTGAGGTCGAATTGAATTTATTGACTCTTAACCAATCCTTTCCTAGTAGTAAAACCTACATAAATACCCGAACTAAATATTATTATTTTGCTATTTGTATAAACTAGGTGAGTACCACCTACTCTGTTGTATTTATAAAACTAGGCACTTACGAAGCAATGCAATGCTAGTAAAATTATGGAAGTAGCCATAATTATGTGCGAAGAAAACAAAACATGAATAACAATACATTTTCATATATGTAGATTGACGGATTCTTTTAAAATTGTAACATACTAATATGGGCAGGAAGACCACGTCTCAAAACGTAGTCCACTCAAGGTATCTAATAATAACGAAATCGTAGAAACACACACCAAATGACCAAACCACTTTGAAATATACACATCAACGCGGTTTAGGGATATTGCACGATTTTTCATACAAAAGAGGCCGAAGCTATAAAAGCACACTCGAGATACATGGAGAGGTACAACTTTCAGACGAGCAAGTGCTAAACCATAATTTTCAATTCTAGTCAATAAATTTTGTTTAACTTGAAATTTGTGAAAACGTGACGGAAACGAAAACAAAAATGGACTTTTTGCCTGCTTTTTGTATGAAAATGGTCGAATTTACGCAATTTTTTTTCATTTTCGTCACGTTTTCACAAATTTCAAGTAAAACAAAAGTTGTTGACTAGAATTGAGAATTCAAGTAGCACTTGCTCGTATGAAAATTGTAGTCCTCAGGTTTGTATCTCGAGTATGCCATTATAGCTTCTCAAATACACCTCTTTTGTATGAAAATTCGTGCAATATCCCTAGTCCGTGTTGATGTGTGTATGTTGAACTTTGTTTGAAATACTTCCATTCCGAATAAATAATGCTCACCTTATAATCTGTCCATCAAATTCATAAAAACACACAACATAAAACTGAGTGTATTGTATTGACGTCACACGCCGATATTTGTACACAAAGCAATCAGTTGGCAGTTATATTGGGAACTTCGCAACCACTGTCAAGTAGCGAGACTTTCTTGGCAAATGGCATTGTGTGGCTCGGGCCTCGGGCCGGACTGCGCCAATTGAAGTTCTCCAGATTTTTCCGCTAGCACCCGAGTCGACAAGCGACATTACATCCGATGTATACAAACAGAAATATATACGAAAGAACTTCAAACTCAAACTATCTCTCACAAAAATAAATAAACAGGAATTGCTAGGTCAGTCAAAACACAAGTCAATTAGTTGCGAGTAATTAGTAACGTCGCAAAATACGTTCGGAAATCGGAACCAATTTAGCTAATGTATTGTCAAACACAATGAAACTGAACATAAAATCATGAGAATCAGCAACAACAATGTTACCGGAAAATGAAGAATCGATTTCTTTCGATCGAGCCTAATCGAGCAATAAACAAAGAATCGTAAATTCGTAATCGCATATAATTTCATGTCATATAATAACAATAAACGCGATTTCATTTTTCATGTACCTAGTTCCATTAATATTTTTTATACTTGCAGAAGTCTATAAACCTTAATTAAAAAGTTACTGAAACAGTAACGTATACTGACAAAAGCTTTGTAACTATTTTGAAAAAGTTTGAATTATTGATCGGGGCAAGATTCAAAAATAAATCGACTTAGATTACGACATAACTATTAATAGCTTGTAATTGGACGTTTATCGAGTTGTTACAGCCAACAAAGTCACCGACCGAGTCAATGATCCCGTGAGAATTATTTTTTATGTAGTTAAAGTGTATCAATCAAGTAAAGAGGAAAGTCAGGACGGAAACGAATCGCACAATCGCAGTCCAATATCGAGCTACACCAACGTCAAAACTTTTGAATTAATCTATCGCCTGAATCTGATTCGCAGCCAAATTAAATAGCCGGCAGTGTATTAACCTAATAATACAAATAACCGCTAGAAAGAACCTCCGGAAAACGTTAACGCTGGGCGCATAGATTGAATTTCAAAGTGTTTACTTCTCCCTAATGAACGTAAAATATCGTCAAGACAGTGTTAACTGTGTACTTTATAATAAGCATTTTAAAGGATGTTTTATAAGTTATTATTGTAATTAAGCTTTGATCAAAGACAGCATATTGTTTGGGAAACTGTAATACTTGGTGTATCTGCGCTTCAATAACAAAAACCGGTCAAGTGCGAGTAGGACTCGCGCACGAAGGGTTCCGGACCATTATCTCTATAAAAACTGCAAAAGAATCACGTTTGTTGTATGGGAGCCCCCTTAAATATTTATTTTATTCTATTTTTTAATATTTGTTATTATAGCGGCAACCAAAATACATCATCTGTAAAAATTTCAACTGTCTATCTATGACGGTTCATGAGATACAGCCTCGGACAGATTTATCTATAAAAAACGAGCCAAAAAATCACGTTTTTTGTATGGGAGCCCCCATAATATTTATTTTATTCTGATTTTTAGTATTTGTTGTTATAGGGCCAATACAAATACATCATCTGCGAAAATTTCAACTGTCTAACTATCACGGTTCATGAGATACAGCCGGGTGACAGACGGACGGACAGCAGAGCCTTAGTAATAGGGTTCCGTTTTTTCCCTTTGGGTACGGAACCCTAAAAATCTTTCAAAATAATAAATGTGTCATCTGATATAAGTAGCTGCTAACACAAATAAGGAAGAAGAAATTTATATGCTTGCCTTTAACATCATAACTTTATTGGAAATTGAGACTTCTTATATTATAAAAATGCTAAAATAGCTTAAAAAACTGTTTTTCATATTCAAGTGGATTTCAATTGTAATAAACAACTTAAAGAGTGGCAAAAAATTATAATGTTAGAAACAACAACAACAAATACGCAAGTTATGATTTGTTTCCGACATGACATTGTCACATAATAGCAATGATAAACACTAGCCAAATTGAGCTTGAAAACAAACAGTATAATATTCATTCAAATTATTTGATAATGGCGCACTTGTACACTACCTGAAGATGACAGCACAATTCTGAACGTCGTCGGCACACCTCTAATGGGTGAAGTGCCGCAATCACAAGAGTGGAGCAATTAGAACTGTGATAAACGGGTAATCTTAATGCGACAACCACTTAAGACGATAAACTCAGTCATACCAAACAAGATTTTGTGTTTACTGTGTAGCCTAGAACCACTAAATAAATAACAAGACTTCGTTGAAACAATTATCGTAACTTTACACAGAGGTGTACTGAAAGAAACAGCGTTACAAGTGATTATATTTTCGTCGTTTCTCGGAAACGTTTTCTGCTGAAATAGACTTTATTCGCCACAATATGTGAATAAAAACAAACATTCCTGATTTGTACGACAGCTCCTTTTTGTAGGATCCACAATCCACAATTATTCTTGTGTAAGTGTATCGATCTTGCCCCTTTCACTCCATATTGTTATTTCTGGCTGAGTTGGCACGACCCGTCTCCCGGTGCTGTCAGATGAACCGACGCAAGAGTGATTGCCGGAGCTGTCCCTTTCACGAGTTGAATTAACAAGGTGAACTGCGACTCAAAGGAATGATACGGAAACTGGCAATACATAGAGTGGCGCTCTATCATCATTAATTACACTGTCACAACTTGATTACGTCTATTAACACCGTACCAGCAAAATAATTATGAGTATTACGACTACATTTTACTGCATAACAACCTTTATTTTACTATAGTTGTGTTTTAAAATTATGATATACGTAGTTTTTATATGAGTATACGTAGTACAAACACGTTTACCCACCTACTTCAACTGTGAAGCGTGATTTGCTCATGAGTGTACCTACCTCGTAATCGCAAACTGAAGTTGAACAAAGTCTGTATTTGATCCACTGTTTAACAAAACCCTCCAAAACCAACATTAGATTCCAAACATCGTCAATCATATTATGTGACGTCAACTACTATTTACGACTCGATCATAATTTCATTATAAGTACTTTTGTAATCAAGTCGAGTGCAAGAGGAGTATTGAATCGAGAGAATAGTGTCTCAATTTGGAGACTGGCCAAAACTGCGCGCTCGGATAAGATTCTGTTCTATAAAATACCCCGGGAAAGAGGTGGTTTAGTATTAATGGCAAGATATTTATTATTCGACAATGATTCCATAGGTTTTAGATGTACAGACGGCCGCAACTCATGTTACCACACGCGTGCACTCTATGCTGTTGTGATAAGAGCGGTTTTGCAATGAAAATGGAGTAACCTGATTCGCTGGCCTCTGTACCTATCAACAGATATGACGAAAAAACATAAAAAGCTTACGCCCAATATACCCACTCACCTGACTTGCTCGTGCTTTTGAATATAGATCTTATGGAACTGGCCCTCCACTGGTGAGATGATGTCATTTTTCATTTCCATGGCGACATGCTGCGGCAGCACTGATAGTAATAGCCGCTCCTGAGTAATAAAGTAACAAATTAATTCCTAAAAGTGACGAGAAACCAGCTGGGCGCGAGCGCGAGTTTCGCGCCCAGTTGATTTTACAGCCACCTCCCTATTCGACTTCGCCGTAATGTGCACATCCTTTCTGTCCTGTATAAAATTCTTCATGATCCTGCCACTCCTGACTACCTCCGTTCCCGTTTCCAACTACTGCCCTCTACCCGCCCTAGGCGTGAATGCGTCAATGTGACGTTGGTATGTCCTGGGGCAAACACCAATTTCTTTTTTAACTCCTTCTCTGTCCGAGCCGTGCAGCTGTGGAACAAACTTCCGAAACAGATTCAGAATAGTCCATCTATCACTTCCTTTAATAAGCAAGTAAAACAACACTATCTTTCTTCACTATATTAAATAGCATGTATTTATGTATTATATTATATATATGTGTATATTATATATATGTGTGTGTATGTATGTGTATTTATATATTTCTTATGTTGTATTTTTGTAATTTAGTAGTAACTGTTAATATTTATTTTTATAACTACTATAATTAATGCACACAGTCTTGTGCCCGTAATTTATAGCTTTTCTGACACCGGATGGGTTGGCTGGAAGAGATCTCTTATAGAGATAAGCTCGCCTTTGTAAATTTTTTTAGTAATTATGTATCAAACTATGTGTGTACAATAAAGAATATGTGTGTACAATAAAGAAACATAACTCAGTATTTTCATGGGTTTCCATTTCATTCATAAAATAGCCATAAAATATCGCGACTGTCAGAACTAGAGACTCAACTTTACGTAATACGTGAAGACCTCGTCATTTTAATATCACTGGATTTGGCACCCAACTTCATACGTAAGACGCTGCAAACTCAAAAAATCTTAGGTAGTGCTGAGAGTCTGAGACCAGTTCACGCGGACTTTATAAAACTAAACCTGTAATTAAGTTGCTAACCGCCACACATTTTGTTCATTTTATAGCTTTAATATAGCCCATTAAACATGTGATTATTCCGTCCTCTGCTGTAGCCTAGATACACTACATGATAATAAGAAAATTATAAGGTGAGTAAGAAGTAGCTTGCTCTTTGAACCGACGACGATGTAATAAAAACAAAAAGAACATAAAACTTGGCGCTTGTTTTTTCTGCTCGTGAATAATGTTGTGGTATAAAGGTACTAATTTGCTATTAGCTCAGCATCTCTATAGCTGTATAGAGACATTGCAAACAAATTGAAATGCATAGCCGATACCATGTAAGTCGCTAACAACATGCCGATTTTATGTTTTCAACACAAATGGATTTTATTGAACACTAACTTATAATTGGCTTGATTGACGTTGAAAGTGCAAAAAGTGCAGTTTTCTTGATCTGGCACCGGGAAATTGCGCCATCATATGTCATGGAACTTTTTCTAAGATTTTACAGTGACACAGTTTTCCAAATCTAAACCCGTCCACGAAGTTCATTGCAAATAATTGTCTCCAATTAATAATCGGGTGATGACTTCATGCACCCGGCGTAGTTCGTGTCTTATTTATGCGATCAGTTCCATTCTTGTCTTACTTTACAGATGGAAACGCGTCGAAGTTAGATCCGAGAACAAAACTCCAATATAACACGTACGACACGAGTCGGTCACGCGGACGACCACTATTATTTTAATTCAATGAGGCCCCGAGTTATCCCGTTTTAAGATTCCAACATAACAGTCCCTTATCATACATAATAGGATTACTTCAATCTAGAGGGAGAACGACAGATGTTTTCAACGACTTTATAAACTTTAAACATCGGGGCAATGTAAAAGGTAATTTGTTGAATTTTCCTGGTTTCAAACTTTTTGTTTAAGAAATGTATTTATCAAATGAGAAAAAATACACGTGAAGTCTTGATTTTCACGTGTAAGCATAGCTGTGTCAGTGGAAAAATGACTAGTTTGATGACTTTATTATATGTAAATAGTAAATTCGTAAGTACTGGACGCCAAAACATCTTCTTGAGATATTACCTAAGTAAAAGCAGCGATCCTTAAAGCTTTCAAGATACTTATCAAGCAATGAATTAAGTCTTGGTGATTTTAATAAAATAAACTTTTATCGAATACGAATTTCAAAACCTAATCGAAAATAATTGGTCAAATTTATACTAAATGCCAAATTAATTCCTTCCAACTAACATTAAATTTTTTTTTAATAAAATAATGTTCAGTCATGCCTCCTCACCAGTTTCTCGTTCTCGTCTTCCATGTCGAGGCGCGCGGCGATGCAGTTCCTAGTGTCGAGGAAGGCGCGCCGCTGGGCCGTCTCCATCAACGAGTGCATCAGAGCCCCCACCACGTTCACACACAAGAACACCACCACGTTGCCCACCATCTACAACAAGGTATTAATAGCATCAACAATTATAAACATCGCGCCAGCACAGGACCATGAAATAAAACGGGCTCTGGATTCGTTATCAGACGTAATCCATGGCCACACTGTCTATGATAGCTTAAGGCACTAAAACGTCGATTGGGATGAGGAAATTATTCTTGACTTATAGAGCCTATTATTTACACCACGGTCTTCTGTTGTGGAAAGTCACGTGTTTCTCGTTCTTCAAACTTATATCACCCTCACTTTTAATTAGGTAGCGAAACTTTAAGGGGCTATTCTCTATATGAAACTAAAGAACTTTCTCCGAGGAAATATGAAATTCCTCAATTTTAACTTTCCGTACTAAAAGCAATCAGCTTATAGCACAAGTTGTATGGAGATGCAACCATGTTTCGACCTGTTCCGTGGGGAAAGTTGTTCAGTTTTGTGGGCCGATTCACACTCTAAATTTTCACTAACTAAATTAGGTCATATGTGATAAAATGTCTCAATTAACAAATATACACTTTGTAAAATCGGGCTTTAGGAAAATTTCAGTTTGGGTGGGTTAAACATTCTTTAGTTGGAACAACTTGTGCTTATTTGTTCCGAAACTATAGCAATGTTAGATTTGTATTTGTTGCCAAAAAATTTATTCGTCAAATATAAAAAGAAAAAAGTATCTAACTAGTTATTTCACTATTTACTGACCTTATACCGGCAATGACAAAGCTAAAAACGTGCTGCTGAAGGACAAAGCTAGTAGGCACAGATAACGCATAAAATGAGACCTTTATTTAGTAATCCTACAAAGATGGCCATCACCTTATCTACGAACCCCAGACACGATCCTTGCCTTAAACATTGCCAGCTTGGGACCATTTTGTTAAGATATTTTGGCGCGAAGGACAATTTGTAACCATTTTATCATTGCAGATATCTCGCTGGTAATGAACGAAATTACAAAATGGAACTTTGCAGTAAAAAATGGTCTACAAATGGATGCTATTAATCAATCCTGCACAAAACGACCTGCCGATGTCGATTCGGACAACCGCTGTGTCGGCTGTTTCGATTTGTCATATTAACGGGCTTAAATATTCGGATTCGAAACCGCTTTTTGTACCGACGGTGACTCACTCAAGTAAAGCCTTTAAGAACTTTGTGTAAAACATAAAATTTGTAATTAATTGCTTGCGGTTGCGTTCTCCACATACGTTAAGCCAGCAGCTGTGCTTGAACGTGTAAAGTTTTGAATGAAGTACCCAACAACCCTGAGCGGAATTCAATTAAACTTGAAAATATTCGCGACGATTTCTGTAGTAAGGCAAGGAGTTATAAGAGTTCACAGTGTTTATTTAGAGGTAAGTAGGTACTACGGCACTAGGACAAAAAACCTCGCAATTCCCTCGAACCTCCCAAAGCTCATTACTCTAATTAAGCAGAGCGACACACCTTGGATTAATAAGTTCTTTAAAAACCGAAATTCAGACAAATCAAATAAAAGCAATCAGTGTTAAATCTCGTTATTTGCCAAGAGCGAGTCCTTACATCTCGTATCAGCAACTTATCGAAATCCAATTAGAGACGGAAAAATGTCATTAAGGAAAACACTTGTTATTTTATTCGCGAAACGAGATTCTAGTCTTGTCAAACGGTAGCGATACGTAGGTTAAAACTATTAATGTATTCATAAGACTTGAATGGCAAAAAGAAGTCTCAGTGGGGTGTCAATTTACATTAAATTTTCAGATGCACTATACAGATTATGTAAATCACCTTCCTCGGCGCCTTTAGAAACAAACGGTTTTTCTAACACTCAGATTTTACAAAGCGTAGGCGCCGAGTGAAGACCGTTATTTAACACGCTACCCAAATATCAACAAATACCCAAATAGCTACCCAACAGTCAACTTCGACTGATGAATAAAATTGAATGAAATATTCATTGCCCAATTCCCTTATTAGAATGTTTACAATTTCGAAGAAAAAGATACAATTTTATGGTATTCATTCAGCGTAAGAATAATAGATTTAAAGCCAGGCATCGACTGAAATACTAAGCAACTGTATATTGAAAGCGAAAACACTTCTCTCTTAAGAGCAAAGTTGCTTAAAGTTATCAAAAATTATGTCAACTAAAGTTTTATTAAATATTTTATTATTATTAAATAGTTTTATTAACTGTTATTGTGGTTAGAATCTTTTTAATCTCGACACGAATTTAGCAACCAAACATTGTGTAGTGTTCGGTAACCTGCCTCCGCCATCACTCCAGCTGAACTCGCTTTCTGATGGAACGATAACAGAACAGGTGCAAAATGGTATAGAATGCGGAACTGATTGTTAGATAACATTTTAAAAAGTCCCAGCCAACTCTGCGTCTGTTAAGAAAAGTAGCCTTAACACTCCTATAAAATGGACGAGATGCCATTCTACTGAGCGAATAACGAAATGCATTTGCCAACTTTATATGCGTTCATTCACCATTCAATTTTCCTCTGCACATTCGTGAGTACATTTTTCAATACGCTCAGCAGCGGCTGTAGTAGAGAATCGACTGTAATAATGTCTGCCTCCAGAGTTGAAAGCGCGAATATTTCAAAAGCAGCATATTTTTATTAACACCCAAGGCCCGGGAGAGTTTCTATGAATATAATTTAAACTTTCATGAAATACGTGGAACTTTATTCAGGGTGCTTACTAGAAACGAGATACAAACTTGCCCATTGTTGGTTGAGTAGGTTGACATAATTTGAACCTTCTCGTTAGGCAAGAAGTAGTTGCCTAACCAGCATTTGTGATTCACACTATTATTAATTCGAGAATCTTGGATATTTACTATTCGTGAAAATATGGCTGAATTTCAAATTTAAATTAGCATAATACGTAAATTAATTTTTAACGGTGATCCATCGTAATTAGGTATCAAATAATGACGGAAAACTAGTGAATTCATAAAAATTTAGGCAATCAAAGTTGAAGAACTGTTGGATAAGAAAACCGATATCCTTCTGAAAGAGTAAAAAAGCCCATTTCTCTGTTTAGAATAGTCTAGCTGTTGTCGCTAATGTTGTATCCTCGTAATGGCAGTAAACAAACGAGTTACTTATAAAATAACTCGCGATCACAATTAAGAAATTGATAGACTACACCAACTCAGTAAACCTCTTCATTCTAACGAGAAATTCTTGAACCCGTGGTTGTGAATTCTTTAAATAGGTACCAAAAACGTAAATAGCCCATGGTCATTTAACAACCACCACGTAAGTAAATAACGAATGAATCGAATCGAACCGCAGCGAGCTGAAACAGTCGGTTTGGCTAATCGGTTCTTTAGACGTTGATGGATGATCTTAATCCGCAATAGAAACCGCACTATTATTTTATCCGTATTTATGATAAATAAAAACTTCGTAAACCCAGAGTAATTAATCATACGGTTTTTTTAATTAGGAAAAAAATGTTTAAGATTCTCATGGTTAGATTCAGTTTTTTTTTTATACAAAGGTAATCAACAGCATAACGTTAAAAGTACAGAATGTAACGTCTTAGAAAATATACATAGAAAATTATAGATTACCCTGGATTAGCTAATGAGCGTTGACTTGAAAAAATAGACAATGTTTTATTTTAACTAAATTGTAGGTACACTTAAGAGCAGATCAAGCTGGGCAGTAGAAATGAAATGAGATGAATATTATTTATCACAATTACGAATGAATAATGTAAGTAACACATTTGTCCAAAGCCTGATGTGCTCTCAGTTGTTTACAAAATACTATTGCAACATACAATAAGTGAATCAAAGGAAAGAAAGAAAATACAACAACATTAATATAAACTAAAATTCATATTAATGTTGTTGTATTTTCTTTCTTTCCTTTGATTCACTTATTGTATGTTGCAGTAGTATTTTGTAAACTAGGAAATATTTTGTATTTGAACATATATTGCGAGCTCCGTAACAGTTTGTAGGTAAAGCGAATATGTTCCGAAAATAACGTAGAAGAGCGATTTAAAGCCGACCCGAATCACAAAAGGTCACAGGCAGACAGTCGATCGAACGGCGATAAATCACATCCATTGTTAAAAAATACACAGGAGCATATGTTTCGAAATGTAGTGAAATTGTACAAGATATTTATTCCTGTAACTGATATGAAAAGATATACAAGAATTATAGAATGTGCGCCGCCTAGTGTTTTAATTATAAGTTTACTAACTTTGCAAAAAATTTTTACAAAAAAAAGGTTTTTGCCTCGGAAAAACCAAAAGATATTATTTTAAAGATATATATTTTTATAATTCTGAAAGGCTACCACCGACATACGATCGACACTTGTCACTGTTTGTCACTGTCATTTGTAACATCACAAGAGAAATATACTTTACATATTATTATATATATTCTTTATTGTACTTAGATAACATGGGATACAAAATAAAAGAAACAAAGTTTACAAAGGCGGACTTATCACTAATAGTGATCTCTTCCAGCCAGCCTGGTGCAGTATTATAAAGAGGAAAGATTTGATTGTTTGTTTGTTTGCATCGAATAGGCTCCGAAACTACTAGACCGATTTGAAAAATTATTTCACCATTAGAATCCTACATTATCCGGAATGGACAAAGGGATACATGATTTTCCCGAATTCCTACGGGAACGAAGTCCCGGGCGGAATGCTAGTAGATTAATAAAAGTGAATCCCACAGCATCGTAAATCTGTATGTATAGTTTCATTGGTGAAACTCAAGCACTAGATTTATATAATCCACTTCATATTTCAAGCTGAAGATGAAAGGAAGACATTGCTACAAAAGCTCTAGAGACAGAGTTAAACAAGTTACTGGGAGGTTGACATTAGAGCGGACGTGGAATTTTCTCTCACGTACGGGTTTAGACGAGATGTGGTCTCGAGAGAATGAAGGAGGGTTCGGATATACAAACCAGATGCTCGTAATGAATTCCGATCGGCGCTGGCTGTTCACTCGCACAGCTTATACCTACATACTTGCATATCCTTCTCTAATAATCTTGATGGACTAAATAAAAATCGATATATAAATTATTGCTCCCTTAAAAGCTGAAAAAATTGCTTTTAATTTTAATTATACGTAGTTTTTATTACTCAACAACCCAATTAAAACAGATTTTGCTCCCCCTTTCTCTTATAATTTTGGGAATTGTGACACCGCTGATATCGGAATGTTTTTTACATACATCACAGACATTTTATGACGTCAACAAAGAACTAACCTAAGTTTACAATTGAAATAAGCGACCATACTATCACTAACTAATTTAAAAGTTAGAGAAGTTTACCGTAATAAGCTTTGTTTATTCGGTAAACAGGTAACTAACCATTAACTTAGTGGCATTTGACTCGATAATCGATTTGTACAAGCAGACAAACCTTGATGACATTTCGATTTCTGAGGCAACACAATGCAGCAAGGAACTCGAGTCGAAGCCGTTTTCTTTATTGTCAGTACAAACAGTAACACGAACTTTATAGCATTCTCTATCCGTTTCCACGTCGCGCAAAATAATGAGTTTTAAAGTCGTCAAACAACATCCCGTTAGGATAAATAAATTTTACAGAACATCGCGATGAAAAAAGTCGGTGAGAAAATATGATTTTTATTTATAGACGAGAGAGAGATACGACACGTCAAGACATTTCTATATCTAATCTACTGAAGTGACTGTTTTTTTTTAATTTATTAAAAGCACACATTAACAACAAATGAAGTAAGTGGCCAATATTTATAGCTGTAACCACAAATTTATAATAGTTACCACATTTGTCACGTCTCTACGTCAATGTTTCTAGTGTCACACGCCAAACACCCCCCTGCGGCTCATGATAACAACGTGGGCGGGAGCCGGGAGAGCGGCGCGAGGGCAAGGCTGCGACCTCCACTCCCGGTCAAGTGGAGCACTCAGCCCCGATTACACCATCGGGAAAAACGCTGCTACACCCATTTGTACCTACCCATTTGCATCCAAGTGCAATTTCTAAAAGCCGGGGTTACCGGTTACGTAACGACTTGGCCCCGAATAGCTCATGCCCGTGCCAAGGCCAAGGCCGTGAACATGAAACTAGAAATGGGTAAGGACAGAGTAATTTTAAATGCCAGCACAATAGCTATCGGTCTAAAGCGTATCGTCTATTTTATTACCATAGTTACTCGAAGTAATTGTACTCGTTAGTAACAGATGTGTAGACTTAGGTGTTTTGAACGTCGTCCAAAAGAGACAACTGACCTGCTGCCAGACGTGATAGGGGAAGCGATGAGCGACGAGCGCGGCGGCGATGGTGTGCGCCGTCGGGAGCAGGACGCCGAACGCGGCGGCGACGGGGGCGCCGACCGGGAGCAGGGCGTAGGCTGCGAAGACTGCCCAGACCACGTGCACAGCGCCCTCGGCCGCCGCGCCGGGCCCCCAGGCGGGCAGCGTGGCGGCCAGCGCCGCCCCACCGCCGCCCAGCGCAGCCAGCAGGCGCGCGGCAGCCGCCGCTCTGGCGCCGCGCCGCCCGACCGCCCGCACCACCACG
>CATLJT010000218.1:0-15592 GCA_949987775.1 Aproaerema taeniolella
CTTTATTGTTGTTTCATATGTCCTCTGTTGTCACGTTGTGCATCTTTTTCTACGAGACATGAAGTTTTCCATGATGCTGCACATTATTAGTTGCTATACTCTGTGCTTTGTTTTGGTGTTTGCACGTTGTTGTTGTATTGAAGTAATAAAAATAAAATGACCAATACTCTGTCCTATCCTTATTAATAATCGGGACCATTCAAAGCGAGCAGTGTAAAGTAGTGTGTTTGTCACCCAGATCCCGCAGTCGCTGGTGGTGTCGCGCGGGCTGTCCAAGCGCTCGTCCCCCAAGCAGCCCGCGCCCGCGCCCGCGCACGCGCACGCGCACGCGCACGCGCACGCGCCCCGCAACCACACGCAGCACGCGCACAACAACCACAAGGACGCAGGTACGTACGTACTGTACTTTATACCGGTGGTCCGCGGGACACTGGCGCTCCCTGGAAGCACCGAAGTGGTCCGCGAAGCCATCCAAAATATTGTTTTCATTACTCATACTCGGAATGTAGGTCTGAAGTTGGCTGAGGAGCGAGTTGAAAGTGATACTTTTCGACCTAGAGTGAATCGTTTTCAACTGACAGCTGTCAAATTATAAAAAAAACATGTTCCAACTTTCTATACGGCCGCTCGATTACAGCGCGATGTAAAATTGAAATAACAAAAAGTTAAGTAAGTATTCATTAGAGAATATATTTTTAAAATGACTTTATTATAATTTACTTTTAGCTATTTCTTTAAAATAACCTAAATTTGGGAAAAATATTTACCATATTTTCAATGATGAAAATGAAAAATAATGATTGAATAGCTGGCCAGCCACAGAAAAAAAAAGTTTTTTTATATTATAAGATGGGTTAACTCTTGACCTCAATCTTGACCATAAAGGTCAAAGATGAGGTCGACGATGGAGCGAGTTAACCCAGATAATGCCTATAAAGGCACTGGCACTCCCACGCACCGACGGAACACAGTAAGCTGTTTGGCGTCGGACTTCGATAGGAGGGTGGTCGCGAACGAGACGGCCCTTTACAGAGCCTACCACACCACATGAGACCATAGGACGACACCTCAGATTCAAAAAAAAAATGAAGTGTCGTTGCTTGGGGTGGATTACTAGGAGGCAGGTCTCATTTGTGTTTCCTTAGTCGCCTTTTACGACACCCACGAAAAGAGATGGGATGGTGTTATTCTCAACCGATCAGGTGGAAAGCTAGTTCTGAAAATATTAAAATTTAACTTAAACAAGAGGGCTTATCGCCCACCACGCCTACTCATTCCGTAACGTAGGCTCATTTCAGTTCGTTAGTTGATCTGCATAGTAAATTGTGTTTATTTCTCTACTACTCGTACTAGCATTAAATTAACAAAACATATTCTATCATTATTTGTATAGTATTTTACTTATTTTTGTGTATCAAAACTCGTGAAGACTGAATGAATAAGTTCGTTACCTTACTTTTTTGTTAAAAAATAAAACGTATTTCTGACAAAATGAGAATCAACTTAAAATTGAATTTAAATAGGTTTTTATTCTCAGCCTTTTATCACAAATAACTTTTATAAAATATCGTGCTTGATCCGATATTTTTCAATGACTTTCGATGCGTATATGTATTTCCAAAACCAATTTCATTTGGCTGTCATATTAAAAATTCGTTATCAAACCAACATGTATGCAACAAAGCAATTTCAAAGCTTAAAATACCTTCAACAAAATTGTATTAGTCGTCACAATATCTATAAAAAGCATAATCTCGTAACTTGATGTAGAAATATAGTCTTTATTTCGTTGTCATACGGTTAAAATTTGAAGGGGAGGATCGGTTGTTATGACGTTTATTGACAATGGGGTGTGGAGAGGGTGGCTCATGGATATCACAACATATTGGTGTTTCGCGTAGATTGTTTTCCTGTGGTATAAGTTAAAAGATTTCTCTAAATTTTGCCGTGGGGTGATCGGTTGAACACCACATTGTATTCAACGTTTCTATTGGGCTGAATACAAAAGAAACGTGAGCGGTTTAGCTTTGGTAAACACGTTCTGTGATCGGGAGGCCATTTCTTGCCGCGGGTGTCATAAGAGGCGACTAGGAAACAAATGAGACCTGCCTCTTTTTAATCTATACTAGGTAACGACACCTCAGTTTGTTTTGAATCTGAGGTGTCGTCCTATGGTCTCATGCGGTGTTGTAGGCTCTGTAAAGGGCCGTCTGGATCGCGACCACCCTCCTACCGAAGTCCGACGCCAAACAGCTTGCTGTGTTCCGTCGGTGCATGGGAGTACCAGTACCTTTATAGGCATTTTCTGGGTTAACTCGCTGTATCGTCGACGCCATCTATGAACATGGTCAAGAGTTAACTCATCTGCACTAATATTAAAGATTTGATTGTTTGTTTTTTCGTTTGTTTGTTTGCATTGAATAGGCTCCGAAACTACTGGACCGATTTGAAAAATTCTTTCCTTAGAATCCTACTTTATCCCTGGTGAACATAGGCTACATAATTTAGCCGAATTCCCACTAGTCTATAAATAAATAAATAAAAGTTTTACTTACATAGATGACGTCTTGGTTTGGTTATCTGCTAATAGGCATTGTTAGAATTGAAGTCGGTTGATTCATACGTTTTTAACGTGGAAAATCCTTTGTTGTTCACTTTCGAGGGCTGATTAACATCCCTTAATTTCACAAACTAATAGATGAATAGGTCAAAACCGCAACCGCTCGCTCCCTCCATACCACCCCTGTACATCGAACACAGCGCCACCCGATGAATTGATTCGCATGACTGCCGTTTATGTCTCTTTGTATCAGCTTCAACGCCACGCCACTTATACAATTGAGGCTTCAGAGCCGTACACACGGCAGCACATCAGACTAAACAAGTTGAACTTGAGGTAGCCCTTGTCTCGCTCGTAATAGCGCCTTACGTGCTGCTGTCTGTTCTCTATGTAGTTGAATTAAAAGCGATTTTACAATGAAATTAAGGTTGTTTGTTGAGGAAGGGGAGTTCATTAATTTGATTATTTATACATGTGCTCGTAATTATGTTGTTGTTAAGTTTGTGTGGATAGAGTAGTGGGAGGACGGGTGAATTACAAGATTTCTTTTATTTTCTGAGACTTATACATATAAAAAAATATATATGACTAACAAACGAGATTAGCATAGAAGTACAATATAGGCCTTACGCCTTTTGAGTCAGTGGCTTAATTTATTATTATTTGTTTAGTAGATAGAAAAATAAAAACTTTATTTAACATAGTTATACAAAACAAATTTGTATACACAAAAATACTATAACAAGAAAGTGTCTTAAAACGGCGTTTGCTGCCACAAAACAGTGCTATTCTTCCGTCAGAACGTACAGTAAGCGACAGCGTCTAAGCGGTACCAGAAAATTTGAAAACAAAAAATTATTCTAAAACAAACAAAAAATCACAAGTCATTTTGTTTTGCCGTCTTCAATTGTATAAACAACTAGCTTTCCGCCCGGGACTTCGTTCCCGTGGCACTTTTTTAGTTTTTTCTTTCATAAGAACCTTCTCCTGACAATAAGGAACACAACAAAAAAAGAATCATCCAAATCGGTCCAGCCGTTCACGCGTGATGCCGTGACAACGAAAATCGGGTTCCATTTTTATATATAGATAAACATCTTTCTTAAAATGTAGTAACAAAGCCAATCGATATCTATCGCTAAACCTGAGCGCTCCACAAATAGATGAAACTCGACACAAGCGTACACCGAACAGTACGCCTCGCCCGTTGCCGTAGTCATCCGACAAAGAGTGGAAATGTGATTCCGAATTGGCAATCGAACAAAGGCCAAGCTTATGCAAGTATAGAGAATATACAGGGCTGTCTCTTTGGTGCTGTCTTATAAATAAAATAAATATTTTTTTATTTTTAACCGACTTCAAAAAAAGGAGGTTCTATGTTAGACTGTATGTTTTTTTTTATGTATGTTCACCGATTTCTCCGCCAATTATGGACCGATTTTCAAAATTCTTTTTTTGTTCGAAAGAGTATACTCCAGAGGTGGTCCTAAAAAAATTCTATTGAAAATGATTAAGCGCTTTTAAAAAAATCAACAAAAACAAAAATAAAAAACTTACTACAAACCAGAACATCATCTAAATAAATGAGTGACATTTTCGTTAGTGGTTATCGCTAATAAGCATTGTAGTCTGCAAAAAAACGACTTTGTGCAAATTGTTGTTGGGATTGAAGTCGGTGACTCATACGTTTTTTTAACGTGGAAAATTATTTATACTTAATTTTGCATCCACAGACTTGAATGTCCGTGCCCTTGTCTTGTTACATTCAATATTATTATTATTTATTTAATCTAGCTGAACCTTATTAAGCTCAATCGAGTCAAACTAGCCAATCGCACAAAGGGTGCAGCAGCGTTTCTGCAATGCATACAGCAGCATGTCAGGTTACCCAAAGCCGATGCTATTAAAAGTGATATAATGGTTACGTCAAGGTCTGAGATGTGAGAAGTAAAACCACGTTGTAGGTTGGATATGAACCGATTTATTGGGAAATCGGTGGCTCTTATACAGGTTGAAAAATAACCTCCTAGCTTTATTGAAAATCCTGAACCAGTATCACTTACTGAACACTTTAAATTTGTTTTTTTTTGGGGGGCGGGATTTTTTTTTCCTAAACGTAGACACCACTTGGGTGCACCTCCCTAGCGCTACCCGCACCCCTCGCGTGCCTGGTGTAGGAGTAATGTCTACGTTTAGGCAAAAATGAACTATTCCCATTGAAAAAAATTTTTTTTTTCATAAATGTGTTCTTTGAGTGATACTGGTTCAGGATTTTGAATATAGCTAGGAGGTTCGTTTTCACCCAGTATTAGTTTTACAATGTCACGGTAGGTCATCTGTTAATAGAAATAATTGGGATTTTAGCTAATTAAATCTGACATTAAGTATAAACAAAGAATCATGTTACAAAGGTCTTCTCTCCATAAAAGGCAATGTTTAAACAATATAAGTGCATGATTCTACAATACGTCATACGTCATTCAGGGTTGCTTACGTCACAGGTATTTGAGGCTGCTCTTACACTTTAAGGGTGTTCACACACTACAGGTCAATATGTATAGTACAGCGGTACGTGATGAGTCGAGCCGGATTATTGGAAAGCCATTTGCCGCGAGCGCTCGAGTACGTTGAGGTCCAGTGCCACTGTTAGCGGGAAACAAAACGCTATTTTCGAAAGTCGCATTTTTTCAATCACGAAATAGCGCTGAGAAATGGAACTGGCTCAGAAAATTTTTACTGCATTAAATACACCAGGGTTTGAAAACTCTGACACTAGGGTTAGCTAAGTTCGCCACACACTTGACCTACAAGATAGAAGAAGAACTGTAACTCCTGAGAAAAAATAGGGATTGTTATAAATTTTACGTGCGTATCTGTGTGTCTGTCTGTGGCATCATAGCTCCTCACGAATGGACCGATTTCGTTTATAAAAATTGGGTCAGACGTTTAAAAGTTATAAGCAATCGAATGTTGGGGGTTATAGAAATGGGGGGGCGGGGGTGATACAAAGTTACTTATTAATTTATACTCATATTATAAATAGGAAAGATTTTGATTGTTTGTTTGTTTGCATTGAATAGGCTCCGAAACTACTGGACCGATTTGAAAAACCCTACATTCAAAATTAAAAAAAAAATTAAAAATGCTTTATTTTCATAGAACATACAAAGTGTTTCTTGAAAACGTCATAAAAATACATTAGCAAAATCGATATAAATAACTGAGAAATATAGTGAATTACATTAGCATTTTTGACTTTGCGCCTTTTCGCAAAGGTGCAGTCTTCCTCAGGAGAAGAATAGGCAAGAAACTCCGAGGGTCACCTGAGTAACGTATAGGCTACATAAATTTCCCGAATTTTCACAGGAACGAAGTCCCGAGCGGAATGCCTAATAAACATAATATTAGCGTTATAATAAAATCGAAGCCCTCATAGTTGATCACATACATACTAGAGCATAGACACTGCTAGCTATGTGAAGTAAAGTGTCGGAACAAAGGCATCAGTATCGCAACATCGGCGGGAGCCAGAGAGCACTTAGCGGGAAGCGACGCGCTCATCAAAGCGGCTTACAAGTGAGCTAGCTAAGAGACAAGTCACTACAGGTCTTGTCTTCTTCTTCTTATCGTGTAGGTATAGTCAAGTGTGTGGCGAACTTGGCTAACCCTAGTGTCAGAGTTTTTGAACTGCACAAGTAGTAGTAGTAAAATTCATCCCAATGGATAGGCAATGGAACTGTGCCATACAGCCAAATCTTAAGCAGTATTTCTTGTGTTCATATTTTTTAAGGCTTTCGCCAAATCTTAAACTTCTTTTTTCTTCGCCAGTCAGGTAATACCCGAAGAAAGGCTATTGTAGCCAAATCTTTCGTAAATTAAACAGTAAAGTCATTCGTAATCCATTTTTCATAGTCATCTTGATGTTGAACTGCACAATGGCCTCTGACTTGGTTTTAACGACTGTAGTCAATCGACAACAGCCGAGACCGACAGTTTAAAGTGCCCTCCAAAGCACGGACACGCTCATTATAAATTGCCACGCTCAAAACTTGCGATCTGCTGATTTGCCTTTTTATGGGATGACGATTTTTTTTTGAGAATTTCATTCTTATTGAACTATATGTAGAAAATGACCCCCAAAAGTTTCTCCTAACTTGAATACACCTTACATTTTATCAGGAAGTATTGAGGACTTCTTTAAATCCAGGCATGCATACCCGCGGGCGGAAAGCAAGTAATAAGCAAGGAAGAAACCAAATACCAAGTGAAACACCTAATTACTTGTTCTGATAAAAATTGCCTAATTGTGGAAGTTACTTTGCTGAGTAAGGCGCAATAAATAAACGCGGGGTATGATGAATTAAAGCGGTATGTGACCGCGGCCCAGCCGTCTGCCCTCGCGATATAACTGTGACGTCAGCTCGCAGGCTAGTCAACCATGGATAGATAAGATAATAATAAATAAACGCTACACACTCAAAGGCCCACATTAAGGTTTTCACTTGTGGCGTGGGTCCCTCGGAACACACATAAAGATAAACACAAACACCCATGACCCGAGAACAAACATCTGCTTTTTACACAAATATTTTCCCCGACTGGAAATCGAACCCAGGACCCGTTGATCAAGAGGCAGCGCTACTACCACTCGACCAAACCGGCCGTCTAAGAAAATGATAAGAAAATATAGATAAGAATAGATAAGAAAATGTCCAACACAGTACACACTTACAGAGACAGTACAGAAAGAGACAATAACAAAAGCAACGATAAAGTTTAACAATACAAAATAACGAAGAAATAAGGAACAAATAAAAGACGAATAGCAAAGAAAGTAACAGATACAGATAAGCACAGAAACATAGAACATAATAACATAGAGAAATAGAATATACATAACAATAAAACATAGAAAAGTATGTGCTGCAGGAAACTGCTTCTTTTTTTTTCGCTTCTCCATAAAACTTGTGCGACCAGCTGAATTGCTTTAATATTGCACGTCAAATTTTTTTTTTGAGAATTTCGTATAGTCAGTGGTCTAACGGCTTGGGTTGGACTGTAAGCGAGAGGTACCAAGTTCGATCCCTAGTGCTGCCATGTACGAATGACTCATTTTCTAAGTTATGTACATTAGTTGCACACTAACCGATGCTCTTACGGTGAGGGAAAACATCGTGAGGAAACCTGCACATTCAGGAGACTGAATGTGTAACCATGATCCAATCCGGTCAGTTTCCCCTGTTAGCAGGGTCACGGAGGTCAGATGGCAGTCGCTCCACTGTAATGACTTGACCTGCTAAAGCCTAGAACATGGTCAAGCGTACCCTGAATGAGAGACGGGACTAAGCGCTAGGAAGAAGAAGAAGAATTTCGCATAGGTTCTTTGAGGAAAGTCGCTTTGAGCCAGCGTGGTGGACTATGGCCTAAATTCCCTTCGTGTTTCGAAGGGAGGCCCGTGCCCCTCGGTGGGGACGTATATGGGCTGGTAAGAAGAAGTCCCCTTTGAGTTCCGCTAATCACCCCTTTAAGGCTCGTATTACTGAAAGAGACTCAAGTCTTTATCTACAGGGCTTTAGGTAAATCTCTTTCAACCTCTCGGGTGGTTAATCAGTCCATGAAACTCAACAACTTTCCCAAGGAACATAGGTCAAAATGTATACTTAAGGATTGGTTGTCTCTTTCTCTCACTATCGAAATGACAAAGACAACTGCCACTTAAGTATAGATCAGAGTCTGAGTTGCGTTCTGTAAAACGGACCTAAGTCCCGCTAGCTAATTAAGCCACTCAATATAGCATAGCATATTTTCCCCCTACGCTGGACTGGCACCTTTCCACAGCGAGCAGTGCGCATGCGTGCTCGAAGGGGGTGATTTGTCGCCCTGACTTGTTTATTTTGTAGGGCGGTCGGCTGTGTCATCCGTCATGCTAAGTACCGTGTGCTCACAGACGGAGTCGGGGTATATTGCTAGACAAACATTAATACAGGCGGAGATATGTACTGCAAACTTTGGATGGGTACTACGAGTGTATGACGAGTTCTTACGAAAGTGAGGGCTAAGTGAGATGAGGATGTAAAATGATGCGATTTTCACAAAGTAACACCAGAAAATAATAAATTGATAATTTTGCCGCAAGCTTGCGATAGAGGCGAAATCACCAGAAAATAAAAACGGTTTTTCGTAAATAAAATAATAATATCTTATCTTTATTTTTTACTAGCTTTCCGCCCGCGGCTCCGCCCGCGTGGACTACAGGTTATATCGTGCCCAACTGTGGGATAAAATGTAGCCTATGTCCTTTCCCAGGCTCTAATCTATCTCTGTACCAAAATTCATCAAAATCGGTTCAGCGGTTTAGGCGTGAAAAGGTAACAGACAGACAGACAGACAGACAGAGTTACTTTCGCATTTATAATATTAGTAGGGATTGTATCGAACACACATCATCATATCATATCATCATATCAGCCTATTGCAGTCCACTGCTGAACGTAGGCCTCCCCCAAGGTGCGCCACTTTGCACGATCCTCCGCTTTTTGCATCCAGCCACTACACCGCTATCTTCTTTAGGTCATCTGACCATCTGGCTGGGGGGTGTCCCACACTACGTTTGCCAAGACGTGGTCTCCATTCGAGAACCTGTCTACTCTAACGCTCGTCGGTTCTGCGACATACATGGCCACTGGCCAGCCCACTCCCACTTCAGCTTGCTACACTTTTGGATAATATCCAACACTCCGGTTTTCTGTCGGATGACCTCGTTTCGAATTCTATCCCTTAGCGAGATCCCGAGCATGGAGCGTTCCATAGCTCGCTGAGCGACGTGCAATCGGTGGGCCAACCTCAATCATGTTCCACGTTTCGGCTCCGTAGGTCATGACTGGTAGAACGTATTGATTAAAGACCTTGGTCTTTAGACACTGCGACGAAAAGATATGACGTAGCTCATATTCATATAAATTACAAAAGAGAGAGGACATGTACAACGGCGAGCTTAACTCAAGCAATGAGTTTTCTCATTAATATAATAAGTTTGCGAAAATTAAGGATGTGACGCAGCCCACTAAACTAAACTACTTTCCCAAAGAACATAGGTAGAAATATAAAAATAAAATTTCGACTCCTCAAACAACTCGAGTAATCCTATTTAACCTTTTATATACATTGTAGGTAGGCACGTGTAGGTATATAAGTATACTTATATGTATAATTAAATTGTATTTATGATAATCATTAGTGAAACACATATTATATTTATGATTAAAATGTATAGATAAATAAGACTATTGTATAATTGAGTACATAAATGTGTAGGCAATGTCTATAATTTCATTCAGATATGTATACTTGAATCACTTAATTTATATTACTTAAAATCACTTTAAACTTATTTATTTTTTAATTTATTTATTGTTCTTTATTCATTCGTGTTTTTATAATTATTATAACATTGCAGTTATACATTATTTAAATTTTATTGTATTCTTTAAATAGACGTTGTTGGTGTGTGTGTGTGTGTGTAGGTACATTGTTGCCGTCATGTCGGAATAGGGTGCACATAAAACCAGCGCCATGACTTGTGGTAGTCTTAAGTCATGGCTTTAGCTGAGTGATACCCTTTTGCACGGCACGTCACAACGCAGAAGACTCACTCTTAATTTAATTAACTATTTATAAATATTTGTTCTTTTTTGTTTAGATATTAAGTTTTTTTTTATTTGTATTTTTTTGTTTTTTGTTATTTGTTTTTTTTTGCCATTACACTTTCCTTTAATGTCTCTGTGTTGTGATGTCCTTTGTAATAAATAATTTTCTATTCTATTATATTCTACACTGGGCGTCAAAAATAAGTAGTACAGTTTTAAAATTGCGATTTCTCCCAAACTATAAAACTTAGACCTTTGAAACAAAAAAGGTTAAAAAGAAAATTTAATCTTATTCAATAAAAACTTCATGCATTATATGAACTTATAATGCTTGACTTTAAAAAAAACGAATAAATAAAAACACTTTTTTTAAACTGTTGAAAGGTGTTGTCTTACTTAGGATTTTTGTGTTTGACACATTCGCTGCTGATAAAGCAATTGTAATTGAAAAGCATAGGTATCTTCAGAGAGTAAATTTGACTAATCATGCCTCTTTCACCAGAAGAATGTGCAAGAATCTTAGCTTTTCTCGAAGTGGGCATCAGTATGCGTCGTACTGCAAGGAGGGTGGGTGTAACTTTAAGAACGGTTCAGCGAGTAAAGCAAAGGTACGAAGAGACTGGAAACCATCTAAGGAGACGAGGTAATGGCAGACCCAGGTGCACAAGTACCCGAGAAGATCGCTTTATTGTTTCCACTGTGTTAAGAAATCGACACCTTAATGCAGTTGAGGTTCAGCAACAGCTTCTTCGGACCCGAACAGACTACATCAGTGAGAGTACAGTGAGAAGAAGACTTGCTGAAGCTAACCTGAAGCCTCTAAGACCAGCAAATGGCCCCAAACTTGAGACAGAGCATCGCGTAGCAAGACTACGCTACGCCCGTCAACACGTACAATGGGGCGAAGAAGAATGGGCTAGAGTTTTATTCACAGATGAGTCTCGATTCTCTTTATACACTTCAGATGGACGGCGGAGAGTCTACAGACGACCCGGTGAGCGATACATTCAAGCTTGTATCTCGGAAAGAGTCCAATATGGCGGGGGCTCTGTACACGTATGGGCTGGTATCTCTTCAGAGAGTCGCACAGAGCTTGTGGTAATAGAAAATGGGACTTTGACTGGCGAAAGATATGCCTCGGAGATCCTCAACGAGTATGCAGGGCCATATTTAATAAATATGGGTGATGGAGCCATCCTAATGCATGATAACGCCCGGCCACACACTGCTCACCACGTACAAGAGTACATTCAGGAGGTTGGCATCAACTTGATGGCTTGGCCATCGAGAAGCCCAGATCTCAACCCGATTGAACACGCCTGGGATGAGCTTGGGAGGCTAGTCAGAAGGCGCAGTCCACCTCCTGCAACACTCAGGGCTCTAAAACATGCGCTGATAGAAGAATGGGAAAATATTCCCCAACACCGCCTCCGAAACTTAGTGTTCAGCATGCCAAACCGGATCCAAGCTGTAATTAGAGCCCGAGGCGGCAACACAAGTTATTAAATTGTGAAAAAGTTCCAAAACGTGAAAATTAAGTGGTTGACATATCGTTAAAAATTGATACTTTTTAGTATTTATCTTAATTTTAAGTTTGAAACTTTATTCATGCCAAATAAAATATAACTTTAATAAACTTCGTTAAGTTTACTATAAACTGCTTTTTATTTCATAAGTGTAACTACTATAGTTTAGGAGTAATTGCAATTTGAAAAGTGTACTACTTATTTTTGACGCCCAGTGTATTAATCAACCAATCGCACAGTATGAAATATATAGATCGCTCGAAGAAAACTATTCAGTTATTTGTTTGTGAGATAATAAACATTTAATTCATTCATCCATTCACATGCATGATCAGTTCAGTTTCATTACGTTTAAAGACAAAACCAATATTAAATTAACATTACCAATATATTTTTCCATCTACAAACTGACAACAAGAGTAAAGAAACATTGTACGCGGCACTCAGAATTCCTCCCGCGTTCTATCGCGGTGTTTACGTGTGTGGACGTTGTAGGGGGGCAGGGGGGGGGGGACAGGGAGTTAGGGGGGAGGATACAAGCTCTCTTGTTGTGTCCCGAAGTTGTACGCCAATTTCTGAGTTGGTATAGGAATGTTTTCTGTTTATCATCAATACTGGTTTTTAACCCTCGACAAAAAAGAGGGGTGTTATATTGAAATTTAAAATAGCTCTATTTCATGTTTCTTAAAATAAGTCAAACTTACATTAAATACAAACAAACATATTCGTTCATTCAGGATGTTACATTAAAGGATTTAATTACATACATTCGTTCTTTTGACTCTACTGACTCTACGCTATTTTGACGTGCATGCCTGTGTCTGTCTGTGGCATCGTAGCTCCTAAACGAATGGACCGATCTGGATATAGGTTTTTTGTTTGAAAGCTGACGTAATCGAGATGGTTCTTAGCTATATTTGCTCCTCATTGGTTCAGCGGTTTAATAGCCCAGTCATTTAAGCATAAATTAAGTAAGAATCTCGGAATTCGAGATACCCAGCTGTAAGTCTGTAAATACTTGTATATTGACTCCCTAAAAGTTGTCTCAAAACCTACATATGGTAGGGTGTAAGCAACTATTAAATTTCAAGGTCAAAGGTCACAAAAATCGTTTTTTTGCGCTTTTTTCGGAAATATCTCATTTCTTATGGGTTTTTTGCTATTTGTATTTATATCAATATTGTAGAATACAAAATTCTCTACAAATTTTGTTTAAAAAAGTTTTTTATACGGTGAACCGTTTTCGAGATAGAGGGCGGAGAGCGCGCGGTCACAGCATCCTTCAGGTCAACCGGTGCCTCCGGTCGAAAACGCGCCATATATAGTTGATGAACTATCGATAAATCAATGATTATAAATATTTGTCAATTTTTATTAACTATTATATTATATTTTATCATTTTTTTCCTAACTTATCCACTTTTTATTCAGTATTAATTTATTTAACGACACTTACCTGCCCATGTAATTGCAGAATTGTTAATGAAAATATAGGAATTATATTTGAATTTTAACCTAATTAATATTAATAACTTCTTACATGATGAAAAAAAACAAATAAATTATGAATTAATCTTTTTATTAAAAAATATCATTGAATACGTTTATTTTTATTGAAAGTAAAAAAATGGAATAAAGGGTACAAAAACTACAATTTATAATTTTAATCATCTTCTTCCTCTTCGTCGTCTTCTGGCTGCTGGTAAATTTCAAACTGGTCTTCATTATCGTCTTCAACGACATTTGTCTCAAGTTCTTCCATGATTTCGGGGTCAAAGGTTCCATGTAGGGAATCCAATCCCGCATCAAAATCGTAATCCCGCACGCCTGCGGGATTGAGGTCATCAATCCCGCGGATCCTGCGGGATTTGCGGGATTAAGATTTTTTTGTATTTTATTTGTTTTAAGCCCATTTATTAGTCTTAAAAAATGTTTCCATACTTCACTTGAACTTTTGAACTCTTTATAAACTAAACTCACGCTCGTTTTTAATAATAACCAAAGGAATTTTTCACTCGTTTAACTTACTATGAAAACTGTTACAACAAAAATAATTGTACCTTTGTATCGTACCTTTTCACATAACAATTAAGACACAAATGACACAATAACTTTCCCTAACAATAATTAATCGACGGAATATGCGTGTATTTTTTAAATTAATGTGTTATTATTATTTTTATTGGGTTGACTGCAAGAAGTACCCTTGTGGGATAAGTCCGCCTTTGTGCTGTTTTTCTTATACTGTGACTTGTATAACTTATGATCATGTACATACAATAGAGAATAAAAAAATAACTTACATCGCTAAATAATCGTTAAAAAAATCTACTATGAAAAGTAATTACCTATAAGTTTTTTTTTTTGAAAGTTAAAAGTAGCTAACTGAAACGGGTACTTTAAACGGCCTTCATTTTGGCGCGGTTAGCGTGACAGGTCACGACTATTTTGTGGATTTTAATATATTTTGAGTAAAGTTTCAACTAATTCATCATGGAACAACATTCTCGAACCAATATACAAGTATTAATTTCTTTGAGTAATTTTGTTGTCATGAACTTTGACGCCATATTGACACTTACCAATAGCAACGCGTTTCGGATATTAAAATTTACCGCAGCTTTGAAAAATTAATTTCAGATTCAAAAATAAATTATAATCAAAAATATTCAAATAGACATTATTGTGAAGTTATTTAAAAAAAAATCTCATATCTGAATTATATGTATATTGTTCGATTGTTCTATTTCATTACCTACAGGATTCACACAACACAAAATATAAATGCAAACTATATTTAGCTCTGTAAAATAAAGACTGAAAACAACATTATTTTCTTAAAAAACTTTATAGGAATGTCACGTATTCCACAGAAAAAGTCTTAAAATACTTATTAATGGGGCTTTACTGTCTAACAAATAATCAGAGCATCGTCTGAGCCCATTTTACAAACTTTTAGTTCTTAATAAAAAAAACATCCAACGCGGGATCCCGCACGACTAATCCCGCATTTTCGATCCCGCAAAAAAGGTGCGGGATCCCGCGTTTGCGGGATCCCGCGTTTGCGGGATTGGATTCCCTAGTTCCATGCTCTTCGTTAATGTCACTCTGATATGGTAGAGCATTGAGACAAGCTTGCCCAAAAAGCATTGCAAGCCCGCTTTCCTGCATCCGCATCGCGAACCACAACCACTCTTGCAGTTGCAGAAAAGCAAATCTTCTGGAAGTTTTCTGGAAAAACTTAAATCATAATATAATTATATTCCCATTTACACTAATGACATTTTAAATAGAAAATAATTTAGTGCCTCTTTAAAATCTCTAAATTTTAAAATTCTTCCACTACGTCGAAAATTATACCTGGGAATTATACGGGCCCCTGTTATACACTACGGACCTTTCTATTTATAGCCAGTCGGGACAGATGTTCACTTGTATTGTATAATTTGATTTATTTATTTATTTAAGGACGTAGTGGAAGAATTTTAAAATTTAGAGATTTTAAAGAGGCACTAAATTATTTTCTATTTAAAATGTCATTAGTGTAAATGGGAATATAATTATATTATGATTTAAGTTTTTCCAGAAAACTTCCAGAAAATTTGCTAAATACAATTTTCTGCAACTGCAAGAGTGGTTGTGGTTCGCGATGCGGATGCGGGAAAGCGGGCTTGCAATGCTCTTTAGCTTGTGGCCAATGTAATGGGCAAGCGACATTAACGAAGATGGAACCTTTGACCCCGAAATCATGGAAGAACTTGAGACAAATGTCGTTGAAGACGATAATGAAGACCAGTTTGAAATTTACCAGCAGCCAGAAGACCACGATGAAGAGGAAGAAGATGATTAAAATTATAATT